>JAODAL010016130.1:0-81680 GCA_025379985.1 Phyllomedusa bahiana
ACCCCCCCCCGGGCGAATTAAAAAGGAACCATAGTTGAGGGACCATTAGGGACCTACTTCCTGAAAATGCGCTGGAATTGGCAACCAAGTTTTACCACAACGGATGGAGAACTTGTGACTGGAAAGCCGGTTCTTCATCCGTTGTGTAGTTTTGCCTATGTAAAGGAGACCACATGGGCATTTTAAAGCATAGACCACAAATGTGCTGTTACACATAAATGATCCTTGTATGATATACTTTTTGCCTGTCCGTGGATGTGATATCGTGTCACCTCTAATTATGCTGGAACAATGACAACATTGTAGGCAGGGGAAAGTCCCCCGTCTAGGTATAGAGAAAGTAGACTGAGGCTTGACAGTCTTTTGTGATCCAATGTCAGCTTTTACAAGTATATCCTTAACATTTTTAGGGCGTTTGGAACAAATAAGGACCGGGTTTTGAAAAACTGCAATTTCAGGATAAGCCTCACCCAGGATGTGCCAATGTTTTTTAATAATCCTATGTATGGCTGACATTTTAGGATGGTGTGTCTTCACGAATGGGAGTCTTTCAGATTTTATTTTGGTTGATGGACCCATGTTAACATAATTCAATATGTGATCAGGATAGCCCCTCACATGAAACTTATCCTTCATAGATTTTAATCTGGCTTGCCTCTGTGTTGGATCAGAGACTATTCTCATAACCCTTGTGAATTGGGATTTGGGTAGAGCACTTTTTACATGGGTAGGGTGACAACTTTTATAATGTAATAGATTGTTCCTATCCCTGGGTTTTACAAATAAATCTGTGCTTAAGGTGTTGTTAGGATTTTTAACAATTAAGGTGTCAAGGAACGGTAGCTGTTGAGAATTGTATTGGAATGTAAATTGTAATTCAGATCTAACCGAATTAAGATAATCAACAAATTCTAACAGAGATGTAACATCACCATCCCAGATACAGAAGACATCGTCGATGTATCTTTTCCACATCTTCGCATATTTTTGGAATGAACAGTTAGGATATATAAACTGTTCTTCAAATTGCGCCATATATGCATTCGCATATGGTGGGGGCCATATTTGCCCCCATAGCTGTTCCTTGGGTCTGGGCATAGAAAGTGTTCTCAAATAGGAAATAACTTTCCTCGAGAACCACAGTAAGGAGTTCTTTACAACATATTACCTCCTCAGGTGACAAATTCGATTTCTGTAACAAAAATACAGTGGCTTCTATGCCTTTGTGGTGGGTTATTGATGTATATAGACTACAGACATCCATGGAGACAAGCAAAGTCTTATCTGATTGATCACTAACCTCTTGCAATATGGACAAAAAATGACCTGTATCAAGGATATAGGGTTTTGTCTCACGCACTAATGGGCTGAAAATCTTCTCAAGAAATTGAGAAATTGGAGAGAAAATAGAATTTGTGCAGGCCACAATAGGTCTTCCAGGTGGCTTCGTCAAATTCTTATGTATTTTGGGTAATACATATAGAACCGGAGTGATAGGATGATCAGCAATTAAAAAAGAGTATGTATGTTTATCAATGATGTCCCTAGACAGAAAATCATCTAGTAAATTCTTAATTCGAGCTTTAATCCTAAGGATGGGATCTGATTGTAATGCCCTATAAGTAGTTGTATCAGCCAACTGTCTAATAATTTCCTGACGGTTAGTCTGTTTTATCCACCCTTACTACAGGCCCCCTTTGTCCGGGGGTTTTATCACGATTTAGAATATTTTTTCAGACCCCATTTATTGCTCTAATTCTTCCTGAGTTAGTTTCTATAAGACAAAAAATTTTTGAGAGTTAATAGTTGGTAAATTTCCCCTTTGTATAATTGCAATTGTTTCAATGGTGTAAAGCGTGGGGGATAATGGACTATTTTAGTAGTCCCCAAATTTTTTATGACATTTTTAGTAGAGGGGATGGTAGAAGTGTTAAGACACATACTAGGGGTTTTAAAAATGTGCTTTTAAAGGGGAAGTGACCATAAAAGAACACGTTCTTTTTGTATTTAAACGTGAAAAAAGGAGGTGGACAAAAGAGGTCCCCTTTTAGTACAGTCAGTTCTGGGGAGATAAAAACCCGAGAAAAAATGTAATGACTAAGTTTTCAACGATTCATAGTGGTCACCTGGAATGTTACGTTGGAAGGAAATTTGCGAGTTCTTTTGGGGCCCGCCCGCCTGGTAGGTTTCTGCCCCTTTTAGTTCTTTTTTGGGTTGCCTAAAAAGGGGCCCGTTAGTCGTTGCTTCTATCACTCTCTGATCCGAAAGGGTATTTTTGTATGGACGTTCCGAGTTATTTGGGCTTTGAGTTGGAGAATGCCGGGAAAACTCTTTTTTTTAAAGTAATCCTTATCCTGAGGAAAATTTTTACATTTCCTATTTTCAAGCACTTTTCTATGATCTTGGATAGTTTTGTCAATCTTAGATTTCAGTGTAGCAAAGTCTTTCCCGGGTTTTAAGGGGAAGGGAAGTTTAGTTTTAATAGTTCTATTGTTTTTTTTGGTTTCACAACGTTTTGCAGGGATTTAACGTTAGGACCATTAAATCGAATGAGCATTTATTTAAAATATTTTCAAATTTTTTACAAAAATTTTAGTTTTCACGGATAAGAGTAGGCTATAAGTGTGAACACAGACCCCTTGGAATCTTGCTAGAACGATGATATTCAGCCAGGGTAATGCAGTGTAGTTCATGTCCGACCAAAGTTTTTAAAAGGGGGCGTCCCCTTTACGGTGTGAAATATCTCGCTGGGAAAGTTTTGGAAATGTTTGGATTGTTACTTTTGGCCACAATGCTCGTGGCCTGCTCATCACTGTAGGCAAAAATGTCTGTGGACATTGGATTGATTGGGTGCTACTTCCCACAATATAAAGTCCAAGGAAGTTTTTGGTAAGGAAAAGCACTCCGTGATAAAAATACGTATAGGAGGTGCAAGTCAAAAATATAAGTCCAAAGTTTAGATAAATTGACTGCACACTCAGTAGATTTGTTGCAAACACACAAGGAAAATTTTTATTGCAAAATTCACTACCGGCTCCGGTGACTATGAGGACGTTTCGGTCATCCGACCTTTTTCAACGAGTCACTAAAATGAATATATAGAAAATAATATAGTAAACGAATATGAAAAAGAACATATGAAAAAAAAGAACATGTGAAAAAAAGACATCAACATTCAAAAATATATACAAAGTACATATCATCACAATATATACAAAATATATACACAAAGGATGTGAATATATACATAGATAACTTGAATGAGGTTGCAATACAATAATGAAAATAAATCAATGTGGAATATTGTCAAAGAGCGTCTATTCTTACCAACGATATATATTAACCCCTTAAGGACCAGGCGTTTTTTTTTGGTGACACATTCGTTTTTCCCTCCTCGCCTTCTGAAAGCCATAACTTCTTTATTTTTCCACCTACATAGACACATGAGTTATTTTATTTTGCGGGACAAGATTTACTTTATAATGGTGTTATTCACTATACTATAGAATATACTGTGAAACCGCAAAAAAATTCCAAGTGGGACAAATTGTGAAAAAATGTTTATTTTCGCCATGTTTGCGGGGGTTTTGCTTTTACGGCATTCAAGCTTCGGTAAATATAATGTGTTATCTGTATTCTTCAGGTTGTTACGCATCCGGCAATACCAAACATGTAGGGTTTCCGTTATGTTTTGGTACCGTAAAAAAATTCCAAACATTTTCTATTTTTGAAATTTGCACCATGGCGCCATATTGTGCGACCAATAACTTTTTTGTACTAACACCTGGACGTCAGTGAGGGGGCTTTTTTTTGCGGGCTAAAAGTGTACTTTTTATCGCTAGCGTTTGGATGCATGCGACTTTTTTGATCATTTTTATTCCATTTTTTGAGTGACGTAAAATGACCAAAAAACGCAATTTTGGCGTTTGGAATTTTTTTTCTTCTACGGTGTTCAGCGTACGGGATAAATTATGTTTATTTTTTTAGATCGGACTTTTTCGGACGCGGGCGATACCAAAATATGTGTAACTTTTTTATTTTTTAAATGATTTTTTTTGTAAAATGGAAAAGGGGGGTGATTGACTTTTAATACTTTATTTATTTATTTTTTTTACTGTAACATTGAGGCCACCTGTGGTAATTGACCACTAGGTGGCGCGATTGTTAAATACAACCTAATGCATTGCATAGGCAATGCATTAGGGTGTACAAAGATGGCGGTTTCCCCACTTCCTGTCTGCGGACGGAAGTGGGGCAAACCGGCCAGGGTAAGTGACGGGAGCCTTCCCAAGGCTCCCCACCACAATGCCCGGTGATCGGATCGGTGCAGCATAGCTGCGCTTATGCCGATCACCGCACCGATCGGTGCGCGGCACCGATCGGCGTTAATTCAGACGCCGCGGCCATCTTTGCCGCAGCGCCTGATGGGTCAAACAGCGCCAGCGGGTGGAGCCACCCGCCGCCGCTATTACTGCCGGGCGATTTGCCGCTAACACCCGGCGGCTGTGTGGGGGGGTCGCAGAGCGATCCCCCTGCAACGCCCCTTAGCGGCCCTGGGACGTACTGATACGCCCAAGGTCGTTAAGGGGTTAATAGGGTATGGAAATCAGCCCACCAGCGGTAATATATCAAATGTGAGACATATGCAGGAGAGATTACCATGTAATGACACAACTGTTACGCCCTATTGCGCCCTAAAATGTAAAACGTACCTATAAAGTAGACTGGAGAATGGAAGGAAAATGGGCCATAGCCCTGGTGAATGAAGGAACCAGTGCATGAGGAAGTGAGGTAAGTGAATATATAAGGGCGGTGATCCCGGCCGTTCCTGTCGGGTCCCTTTTTTAGGCAAGCCAAAAAGAACATACAGAGGCAGAGACCTACCAGGCGGGCGGGCCGAAGAACTCGCAAATCTTCCCTCCAACGTAACACATTCCCAGGTGAGCCATCTATGAACTCTGATGACAACTTAGTCATTAATATTTCTTCTTGGATTCTATCTCCAGCAGAATTGACTGTACTACAGAAGGGACTCTCTTTCTGTCCAACTCCATTTTTACACACGTTTAAATTACAACAAGAACGGTGTTCTTTTTATAGGTCACTTCGCCTTAAAGCACATTTTTCAAACCCTAGTATGTGTCTTACGACTTCTACCATCCCCTCTACTAGAAATGTCTATCAAAAATTTGGGACTACGTAAAAATAGTCCATATAGTCCCCCACGCTCTTATCATCCAGTTGAGACCTATATTGCAATTATACAAAGGGAAATTGACCAACTATTACACTCACAAGAATTTTTTAGGTCTTATAGAAACCTAACTCAGGAAGAAGTTAGAGCAGTAAATGGTCTGAAAAGTGATTCTAACATCGTGATAAAACCTGCAGACAAATGGGGCGCTGTAGTAGTGATGGACAAAACAGACTATCGTCAGGAAATTATTAGACAGTTGGCTGATACAACTACTTATAGGGCATTACAATCAGATCCCATCTTTAGGATTAAAGCTCGCATTAAGAATTTATTAGATGATTTTCTGTCTAGGGACATCATAGATAAACATACACATTCTTTTTTAATTGCTGATCATCCTATCACTCCGGTTCTATATGTATTACCCAAAATACATAAGAATTTGACGAAGCCACCTGGAAGACCTATTGTGGCCTGCACAAATTCTATTTTCTCTCCAATCTCTCAATTTCTTGAGAAGATTCTCAGCCCGTTAGTGTGTGAGACAAAATCCTATCTCCTTGATACATGTCATTTTTTGTCCCTATTGCGAGAGGTTAGTGATCTATCAGATAAGACTTTGCTTGTCTCCATGGATGTCTGTAGTTTTTATACATCAATAACTCACCACAAAGGCATAGAAGCCACTGTATCTTTGTTACAGAAATCAAATTTATCACCTGAGGAGGTCATATGTTGTAAAGAACTTCTTACCGTGGTCCTCGAGGAAAGTTATTTCCTATTTGAGGACACTTTCTATGCCCAGACCCAAGGAACAGCTATGGGGGCAAATATGGCCCCACCATATGTGAATGCAAATTTTGGCGCAATTTGAAGAACAGTTTTATATCCTAATGTTCATTCCAAAAAATAGCGAAGATTGGAAAAGATACATCGACAGTCTTTGTATCTGGGATGGTGATGTTACATCTCTGTTAGAATTTGTTGATTATTTTAATTGGGGTTGGGATCTGAATTACAATTTACATTCCAAACAAATTCTAAACAGCTACCGTTCCTTGACACCTTAGTTGTTAAAAAATCCTAACAACACCTTAAGCACAGATTATTTGTAAAACCCAGGGATAGGAACAATCTATTACATTATAAAATTTGTCACCCTACCCATGTAAAAAGTGCCCTACCCAAATCCCAATTCCCAAAAGGGTTATGAGAATAGTCTCTGATCCAACACAGAGGAAAGCCAGATTAAAATCTATGAAGGATAAGTTTCATATGAGGGGCCTATCTGATCACATATTGATTATTAATAATATGGGTCCATCAACCAAAACAAAATCTGAAGACTCCGTTCGTGAATACATACCACCTAAAATGTCAGCTATATATAGGATTATTAAAAAACTTTGGCACACCCTGGTTTGAGGCTTATCCTGAAATTGCGTTTTTAAAAACCCAGTCCTTATTTGTTCCAAACGCCCTAAAAATGTTAAGGGATAACTTGTAAAAGCTGACATTGGATCACAAAAGACTGTCAAGCCTCAGTCTTACTTTCTCTATCCTAGTATCGGGGGACTTTCACCGGCTCTACAATGTTGTCATTGTTCCAGCATAATTAGAGGGCTGACACGATATCACATCCGCAGGACAGGCAGACAAAAGTAATGATCATGACAAGATCATTTTATTTTGTCATCTTTAGCTCTTTTTCTCGTTTTTTTTTTTCTTCTATCTTTTCTATATGCTTTTTCTGTCTATTATCTGTATATCAATCCTATCTTAGCCTTTGTTTTTTTACTGTGTACCCTTTGTTTGTTTGGTCTTTCTCACACCTCCTTTATTATCTATTTGTTCCCTTGCTCCTCTTTTTTTCTTTGACTTTTTTTTCTTTTTTTCTTTGTCCTATACTTAATACTATATTAATTACAATTCTAGCCCATTATTCTTTTTATATATTTTTTTCTGTTCCATTCTGTTTATATGTACACTACATTTCTGATGTATCTACTTCGAATCTCCTTATTGTTTGATTTATATTGTATTTTCTGCACTTCTCAGGCTATGTATACTCTTTCTCTTCCTCTGTGTTTTTCTCGGCGCCGTGCCTCTTGTGCGCATGCGCCGTTCTTCTCTGTTCACTTGATTCAGATCTTACATTGTCCCACCACTACTCTAGCGCGGATAGTGGCCGCATATGCCGACCATCTTTCGGTTTGTCCCTCCCCCTGACAGAACTCAACGGCCGGGATCAACGCCCATATATATTCACTTACCTCTGACTTCCTAACATAAATAGTCCTTGAAGGCATTGTAGTATTAATTGGACTTTACTACGAGATATCTCACCTCTCTTTTCTCCATTTTTATAAAAGCCAGCGACTCAGTATATATGGAGTTTGCATAATATTAGCAAATTTTGTGGCATGCTTAGAAAACTACATTGTTCCCATAGAACCTCCTGGTTTTTGTAGAGTCATATTGAATGTGTATTAATTGTACAGGAATGTCCGTTATATAATCAGGTGACTTTCAGAACCAATCAGGCTTTCCTGTTTTGACCCGGAGGAAATGTTCAGTTCACAACCTGTTCGGCGCTTGGTGCAGCAGAGTGTGTTCTGTAGCACAGGGATGTATACAACTCAAGTGCGCAGTTGCGTAAAAACTATACCGTTTCTCCAGCAGTTACAAGAGAAGTTCTTAGCCTCTTATTGCTGTACCTACTGAATAACTCTTTATGCTGAGCCCATCAAGTACTTTCGCAGAGAGCATTTGTCTCTGAATCGCGTATGCCTAATACCAAATTGACTACAGACCTGTTTCATTCCATACGCACGTGGGATCATTACTCACAGTCTCAAGTAAGTATGTGGAAACGGATTTATGAATAGAGCCAATACGCTGGACTGTTGGTGAAACTTGAGGGCTCTCCCGTCTAGAAAAGTCCCCTGCTCTGTTATTTATTTGTGTACCCAGTCGTTGAGGCTACAGCCCTGGATGGCAGGCCGGATATTAGCATCATATATAAGTAAACTACCCAAGTACCTACAAGTTAGCAAAAGAGATGTTATCTAACTACTCCTCACCTGGATTACTTGGATATCTCCTATAGCAGCCACTGTTATTGTTCTGTGAAGTTCACTATTATCCTAATCATTAACTGTAATTTGTATGTCTCGTCCTGGTAAGTAAAGGGAGCAAACAAATATTCCCAAAGCTTTGGTTGTCTTAATATTCGTCATAGGAGACCCACGATGGAGGCCGGGTAGTTGGGGGACTATTCGAAGGCTTTCTCTGGACGCATCGGTACCAGGGTCATCCTACCGTGCACATACGTGTATCTCCTACCCGTGATATGTATAGTAGATAGTTTCATGATATATATAATATATATATTGTAAGGTGGAACAGCAGGAAGGGTTTACAATGGCGTATAATCCCGGCCAGGGTCCTTGCGTGCACCTTTACGATGTTCCCGTCACGATGCCCCCAAAGATAAGGAGTTCCTTGGGGGTAATGAAAGGCCGCAAAATTAGGGAGATGGATGTCGACGGTACGAATGTCGACATATGTATAACACATTAAGGTAGTATGTCACAGCATTTCCGGGGGTCGGCCTCTTTCATTGGGAGTGAGCATAGAGCAGGGTGGGTGCTCACTCCCCTATGACACAACTCCGGGGTTTACCTGTGTATAAAAGTCAGCAGGTAAGCGTGACTTAGGGTGGTTACAACCCCTGGCTACCTTTGAAGCTTGGGTGGAGGACCTTCTGGAAAACCAGCAGGGATCTTAAGCCTGTCATGTTAGCTGGTTGTGTTAGCTAGAGCCAGAGGGCAGACGTTTTGTGTGTTGTTTGTGCATGCCCTTGCACTTTGCATTTTATGTTGCCTGCCAATAAAATTACAGAAGCCCTGTATTTTTCACTGGAATACGTCTCTGTGACTCCTGCATCGAATAACGTGAGTCCCGATCCAGCAGCGTTAAAAGCTCAAGACTGGTGGAGGACGATTGGGGCAATATAAGAGGAAAGTAATCTTCTGGACAGCGAAAAAACGTAGTTGTCCTGGGTGCAAGCAGCTACCGCGTAACGGTCAGCAGCAGCAGAGCGGCTAAAAATGGATCTGAGTGGTGAAGCAGCTAATCATAGAGCCATGTAACCTTCATCTGATGGCGGGGGGGGGCGCAAACAGCAAGAAAGCACAATCACTCGAGAGAGACGCATCCGGGCTGCATAGCTGAGAGACGAATCGCCTGCTAATTGAGACTCCAACCAAGCCAACTCCGGTGAAGGTACAGACAGCTCAGGTAAACCACAAACGCTCGCAGGAAAGATTCCAGACCCTGGCTACAAGATCCAGAAGTACCAACCAAGCGCTCAGTTCACAAGCCGCAACGGGGTGGAAGGCTCAAAGTGTCCCTGCGCACAGATGTCCAGCGGATGACGACTCGAGGCTTACTGGGGACTTATGAGCGGATGCAGAGAATGAGAGAGCAAGCATGCCAGCGGACCTCACGTGGCGGAGATGTCCCCCCCCATGGCTCCCTTCCTAACGGGACGACGCTGAAGGCATGACTATTTGAACCTTGCGTGTCGCAAAAAACGCCAAGGACTACACCAAACTGCGGGGGATGATCCTGGCGCCCCGTACCTGGGGTCCACCCTGGCCGTAGGGATCCAGAGAGTGCAAGCTTGGGAGTTTGATCTGCCAAGCCCGCCAGGTCAAAAATGTACGACCTGTTCCACATTACCAACAAGTGGCTACAGGTGGCCGAGCTGAGTTGGTCTATGTGACCGTTTTGTGCGGGCCCTTCCCATCAGAAGCTCCAGAGGTGTTGTGGGGTACAGATCCGACCAAAAAACGTGTGGAACGCAAAACTGGGATCGCGGGTTGTCGGAAGGAAACCCAGCGGTCTACAGAGGTGGTCCTGCGAGTCTACATACCCCGGGGAATGTCCGCAGGATCCCCGCCCCAACCCAGCGGTAAGACTGCATCCTGTCCCGAAAGGGGGGTCATGGGTATAGGAAGGGGGGGAGAGGGCAACTTACCCGCAAAATGGGAACCTGTTCTAAGCCGGGACCACCTTTAGTAATGCTAGCGGTGCCAAGACTGGGACATGTGGAGGCACGTTGCTCCCGGGCATTGAGGAACCTCATGGAATGTGCGAGTTTGGGGAGGGTATCCTCATGGTTTGCCACGGCCGTCATATTCGAGCTCGGGTTCGCCTGCTGAAAGGACTCGCGAGCTGTGATAGCCTGTTACCATTTAATGGGACATTTGGTGCAGGCCACGCCTGGACTCGGGGAGACTTAGTGACCTTGTGCACGAAGCCGACTGGGGTGAGCCAGGGGGAGCAACTACTCTCACGCGGATAGGGTAGTTTGTATCCATGGGGACACTACGAGTGGAGTACCACACTGCCATTATCTGGCTCAATAGAGCACTGCCTGTTGGGGTCACCCAACATGATGGGTGGACGTGCGTGGACCAGTTTTACATTCACAGAAGCCAGATGTTGGCAGTGAACTTTCCTCCTCGTTTTGGGATGCTGTGGGGAAATAAAGCTGTGTAAAATGTACTGCATTGTATGTACCTGCTGCTAAATGACGTGGGCCAACAAAGAGGCGATGTAGGAATTCTGTGCAGATGTTCCTTGTTGGTCTGGCTGGTGATCCAGAGGAGACCCCCTCTGAGTGTGAAGACTCTCCGCCTTGCCAGTCGTCGAGAGGGAATTTTGGCGCACAGAGCAAGTGGAGGGACCCTACATGTGTGTAACGCTTGGAAAAGCGTAAAGGTCATTGCATTGGGAGACCTACAAGGGAAACCGGGGAGGAGTTGGCCTACCCTCACTTCGTTGTAGACAATTTATTGTAGCCGGTGGTCGAAAAAGACGCCAACGAGAGGTGGTGGAGCAGGTTGTGCGTGTTCCCCGAACACACTGTCCGTATGATGTTTAGTAACTGGCCATTACCCATTGTTTTGAGGGGGAGTGGGGGGGACACTTGGGGCGGAGAAAACTAGGGAGCGGGTGGAGCGGAACGCTTTACTGGCCCGGCATCTACAAGGCCATGGATAAGAGTTCTGTCAGACCTGGCCTGAGTTTCAGTTCCGCCCCGTAGACCCCATTTACCGGAGTCCCATTGGTGCCTTGTGTTCCACATTATAGAGGTACTCCTTTGAGCGATTGGCATGGTCTGGTCGGTCCCCTCCCTAAATCGGCTAGAGGGCACCTGATATTCGCTGTCGTACTAGATTACGTCACCCGCTAACCCGAGGCTGTACCTCCTCACGGAAACATACTCGCGCGCCTCTCTAATGGGATAGCTAGAGGGAGTTTCTGTTCCAAAACCTATTCCCCGTACACGGGATCCCAAGGAGATTTGACCGATGTCAGGGCACCCCCGTTTATGTCAAGAGGTAGAACCAAAGAGCTAGTGCCGCTGCTAAAGATTGCCCACTGCGACCTCCGCTGTTACACAGATCCCCAGACCCGATGGTTGGTCGAGACGTGTAATAAAGACCTTAAAGGGATGTTAAAAAAGGTTGGTGGACAAGGATGGTAGGGATTGCGGACCAACCTGCTGCTATCTTATGTTTTGCCATGCGGGAAGTCCCCAACTAGGCATCCACGGGGTCTCGCCATTCCGAGCTGCTATGATGGGAGATTTCCCCGAGGGCTCCTTGGATATAGCCAGAGAGTAAACTGGGGAGCAAAAAGAAACCCACTTACAGAAGTGTCATAGTGCATATAGGTTATGCAGGAAGATCGCGGCAGTGTGCCTCAGTTGTAGGGAGAACGCATGCTACAGGCCCAGGAAGCCAGGCCGGGTTTAAAACAGCGAACGCAAGAGTCAGTCTTTTCAAGCCCGTGGAACAGGGTGCACGTACTTGTACCAAACGTAGAGTGCAAACGTCTTTAGCCACAGAGTGGCAAGGCCTTTTGGAGATCTTGTTGAACGGGTGAGTGAGGTGAATTACAAGGTTTTTCCAGACAAGGGAAAAGAAAACCTACCAAATTTACCATATTAACCTCATCAAACCCTGGAAGGGACCGAGTAAAGCACTGGTGGCGCGAAGGGGAGTTAGGGTAAGTTCCGCCAAACTAGGTTACCCCCAGTCCGTATCGCGTGAGGTCCTTGTCAAGATGTCCAGTGACAGGCAGGTCAGGGAGTGTCTACAGAGGACACCGAGGGGTCTTCTCTGAAAATGCCTGGCTGAAACAGATGTCGTACCAACATGACATTGTCGCCATGAGCCTGGACTAAGACAGGTGCGTTGTGACGATTACAGGGTAGGGAGAGCCAGAGGCAAAGCCATATACAGAAGAGGTGAGGAAATGCTTAGCCCTGGGCCGGTAGATAGGAAGTCCAAAGTGGTTGTCGCCAGCCCCATCAGTAGATTGATTCCTTAAACAGATGGTAGCTTGCTAGTTTTGTGTAATGACTTCCGCAAGTTAAATGAAGTGTCTCCGCAAATTCGATGCCTAGCCCATGCCCAGGGTCGACGAAGTGATCGAGAGGTTGGAGACAGTGAGGTAGACATGGACCACCTTAGACCTCACAAAAGGGTTATGGCAGTTCCCCTCACAGATCAGGCCAAGGGAGAAAACCAGCATTTTCACCTCAGAGGGACACTTCCAGTACGTGGTCCTTCCCTTTGGTTTGCATGGGGCCCCTGCTCGGACCGCTTTCAGAGGTTAATGGGACTCATCTGTCAGCTAGCATAAAACACGCGAGCCGCCCTTAAAAACACTCAGCCGCATACCTGGAGTGATGTGGTGATCTACAGCACCTCGATTGGGATTCAATCTGGCTAAATGCATGCGGTCTCTTGACGGCGTATAGGGCGCCGCCTGGTCTAACGGCCAACCCTCACAGAAGTGCGCGATAGGGCATAGAGGAGGCTCGCTACCTCGGGTATAATTGTCGGCGAGGGTCCATATAAACACCAGGTAGACAATGCTCGAAGAGCCATTCAGAATTGGCCTCAACGTGTGTCCAGAGAAAACAGGTTGAGCCTTCCATGGGCATTGCAGGTTAGTTAAAGGAGGTTTGTCGCTCCAGGGTTTGCCACAATAGCTGCCCACTCTCACGACAGGATCTCACCAAGGGAGCAAAATCCACCATAGTAAAGAGGTGGAACCCAGAGCCGAGCAAGCCTTCCAAAAGCTCAAGGGAAGGTTTCTTTGTAAGAGTGTCAATGTATTGGATCACACCCTAATTGTAGGGAGGAGTTCTGGTGCAGACGGATGCCTCAGAAGTCCGGCTTAGGGGCTAGTCTTGTCCTCAAAGGTGTTAAGGGGGAAGAGCAACCCCGCTCGGGTACCTCAAGCGCGGGAAGCTATCGGCAGCCGAAAAAAAAATTTTTCAATTGTAGAGAGGGAATATGTTTGGGCAAATCGAGTCTCTCAGGTATTACTCTGGATCGGAAAGCAGTTTAGGTGATCACGGATCACTCCCGCTAGAGTGGATGGCCGCCAAAATAAAGGGGAAGAATGAGAGGGTGAGCCGGTGGTTACTGGCCCTGACAGGACTTTATTAGTTCTGTGTAGAACACCGTACTGGGTCCCAGACAAGCCAAACGCTGAGGACGCGTTATCGCAGAGTACATGTTTCTGTGGCACAAGGTGCTTGCCACAGGTCTGAGCAGAGGTAGGGGGATATGTATGGTGGTACAGCAAGGAATGGGTTTACAATGGCTGTATACATCCCGGCAGGGTCCTTGCGTGCACCTTCCGAAGTTACCGACACATGCCCCAACGGTATAGGGAGCCTTGGGGGGAATGAAAGGCCAAAATTAGTGGATGTCGACAGTACAGAATGTCGACATATCAACGTTTAAACATACAGTTTTAAGGTTAGTTGGCTTCAGCCCATTTCCTGGGTCGGCCTTTCATTGGGAGTGAGATTAGTAGCAAGAGTGGGTGCTCACTCACCCATTTGAACTCCACTCCGGGGTTAGCCTGTGGAGTATAAAAAGTCAGCAGGTAAGCTGACTAGGGTGGTTTACAATACCCCTGGCTACCTTTAAGCCTTGGGTGGAGACCTGCTGGAAAACAAGCAGGGAAACTTACAGCGTCTTGTCAGTCTAGCCTGGTCTCCTGCGTTTGATAGAGCCCCCAGAACGGGCAAAGGCGTTTTAGTTTTTGTTTTTTTTTGTTTTGTTGTTTTTTATTTTGTCCCTGTCTCGTTGTTTTGTGTTTTGTTTCTGCTGTTTGTGCCATGCCTTGTCACTCCTGCATTTTCTGTTTGACTGCCTCAGATAAAAGTTACAAGAGTCCTGTATTTTTTCACTGGAATACACTCTCTGTCTCTGCTGAAAACTGTGAGTTCACGATCCAGAGACGTAAAGACTCACTATATATTTATATATATATATATCTGACCCCAACAACATCGGTATCCCGGCTGTTACAAATACACCATACCATTACTGAATATAAACCATTATACTATGATCAATAAGACCACCATACAGTGACCATGTAGTGGTAGATATCAGTTATTTGTAGGTACTATACACACATATATCCAGTGACTCTTCTTTGATGAGTCGTTTTCTTCTCTGATGAGTTGTTCTCTTTTCCTTTTTTCTCTGTCCGGTCCAGATGGACATGATGACTTCTCTCAGCCACAACTCATCCCTACAGAATTTACTACACAAATTCTCACTTTTCCAGCACTTCCCTAACTATTGCTATCTCTATACAAACAGAAAAAATTATCGAAACAGAAAAAATCCAACCCTGGATGGCTACAGGGCTCTTGTTTGTGCACCAAGTTTTAGTCTTCTTTTGTGTTCTTGTGTTCCCATATAGTAGGTAGGTAAACCCCAAATATATTAGGTAGGTACACCCAACAAATTAGTTAGGCAGACAGGTAGACAGCCTTTTCAGTAGGTAGTCCCCATTTTAAAAGGTAGGTTGCCCCCACCCACTCTAGATAGATATATAGGTCCGCTCCCATTATGGTGATATAGCGCCTTACCCTTGAGAAAGTATAGATTTGATATAGACTCCTTTTGCTTAGAGGTAGGTCTTTATGTCTTCCTTTATGTGAATAAGGTTACAGAGAGGCCCCTTATTACGTAGGTATATAGGCCCTCGTTAAGTAGGTAGGTTGGCTCCTCTACTGGATTAGTATATAGGTTCCCATTAGATTGGTATATAGGCCCCTCCATTAGGCAAATAGGTATTTAGGCCCACCATTAAGTGTGAAGGTAAGTAGATAGGCTCCCCATTTCGTGGATGAAGAGACCACCAGTAGGTAGGTACTGTATATAGGCCCCTAGTAGGTATGTAAATATATAGGACCTGAGTACGTAGGTATATAGGCCCATTGTCAGTTGGTATGTAGGTCTCCTTGAGATAGGTAGGTACAAAGACCCCCCTGTAGGTAGGTATAGAGTCCCTCCAGTCAGTAGGTAGGTATAGAGTTCCCCTGTTGCTAGGGAGAGACTCCCGCTGTAGCTAGGTAGTGTAGTGCTCCACGAACAGTAGTATATGCCTTTCTTTTTGGTTCGAGCATGTCTAGTTGTGTACGACAGCTATTCACACAGCTACTAACTGCCTTAAAAGTAGTCATGTCATCAACCCAAAGTCCATCCCACTAACCAGAAATGCTGATGAAATGAAGAGTGGAGTGTTATGTAGGGGCAATGGCAAAAAGTGATGTGAGGGTTATTTTTCTCCTGACACTTTTTAAATTTAAAAAATTAAATTTTGAAATTTGTTTTTTGAAACCCCTTGTTTGATTGCAAAACCCCCTTTAATTAATTTTTCAAACAGAGAAAAATTTTGGCTGTTTGCATTGCTTGTTTTAAAATTGTTGGGTGCCAAAACCTTCTCCCCCTCGGATTAGGTGCTGAGGGGGTTAAAGGAGTAAATTAAAAAACAGCCCAGCCCTTAGCAGTTTTTTTTTTGGCACACTGATAGGATAACACCATATAGTGTACATGTTTCTCCATGTTCTAAAATTGAAAAAATTTAACAATTCAGTGTACAAAAAAAAACCAATACTTTTAGAACAAAAATTAAGAATTGTTTGTATGATTCATCCATATAGTTAGAAACCATTTTTCTTAAAATATTGTGCTCTAGCCACAACATCATTCGAGTAGTCATTGCCTGTTGTTCTGAAAATAAAATGCTTTTAAAAATCGAGGATTTTTCCCGGGGAACGCATTTTTTGGCTGAAAAAGCACCTGAAAAATAATATTTTTAAAGTTATTACGAATTTTAAGCAAATAGACTTTTTTCCTTTGAAACATGGAAATTTTTGAAGGCCCACTTTGGGGGGGTTTCCATGCGGGGAATAAAAGAATTAATTAAATTTTTTTGTTTGCATGATAATTACAGATAAACAGCTTTTAACCCTTTTTTTTATGTTTTCCATGCAGCACAAAAAACCAAATTTCCGCTGAAACGAGAATACAGATTCCCTAGAGTTCCAAGGGAAACCTCAAAAAACCCGCCTCCTGGCCAATCAGCTTTTAAAGCCCTTTTTTTTTTTTTTTCCCTTTTTAGCCCTTTTAAAGGGATTCTCACAAGGGTTTTATGGTTTAAAAGGTAAAAGGGCTGAGGGTGGGGGCCCCCTGCTGGAAAACCCCCCAATGATCGCTAAAACGGGGGTTTAATTTCCCTTTGTAGGAACCAAGCCCAAACAGACTTTTTTCACCATTCCTGTGGGTTTGGGGATACTTTTTTTCTGTGGAAAAAGTCCTTTAAAAAATAAATTTTCCCCCTTTTTCTGTTTTAAAAAGTTAAGCCGATTTCCAGATCCCTTTCTTTATGGGCAAAGTGTATATTTTTGTGTGTGTGATTTATAAATTTTTTAAATATATTTAAATATTAATTTTTTTTATATATATTTTAAAAAATATTTTTATATAAATATTATATTTATATATTTTATTTATTTAAAAAATACACACTCATTTAAAAAACACGGTTGGTTGTTCCATCCAAATTTAAAAGGGGGAAAAATATTTATAAAAAACCAACCACACAACTTATTAAAGTTCTGTTTTGTACAGAGCCATAATAAGGCTTCCATAGAGGTGTTTTGGGTTTTGGGGTTTTTTCTACTGTACATAAATTTCCTTCAGTTTTATACAGAAGTATGTGAGGTTTTTTTTTGTCAAAAAATCCAGCAGAAAAGGAGAATGTCAAAGTTCTGTATAGGCTGTATGCACATCATGCTGAAGAGTGAATAGAAAATGGTGCACAAAATGAAAATCAGTGACGTGATGGTTCTATTATTAAAAAATCCTTGTTAACAAAAGTGGATTTTGGTCAGCTTGGTTCATTGTGATAGGAAGGTTGGGTTTCCACTTCATTTTTTTATTATCTGTTCAATGTAACTAGTTTACAGATGCCAGTATATATATCCTTTTTAAGTTGGATTAACACCTGCTTCAGAGGCTCCATTTGGAAAGTTGTCTATTTGTAAATGTTAGGCCCGGTTCGTTTGGAATCTCCGGTGCAGAGGTGAAGAACCGAATCTTGACATATTTTTTTCTGTCTCAACTATAAAGACCTTGATGGAATTAATTGTAATTCATAGGGTCCGCCAAGCACTGCAGGTGTCCGTAGTGAATGGTTCTCGTGGGGTCAGTTTTTCACCTCTACGATGGAGGTTCCGAACCAACGGCACAAATGGGAACCTAGCATTATACATGAACTATAAGGTTAAGCATCTATCTCATACTGTATTTTTATAAAGAACACAAAAGCCTAGTAGACTACGCTACTCTGGCTTTCAAAAAGAACTGATGGATGCAAATGGAAACGTTTATATATATATATCATATATATATATATATATATATATAAATGTGTATATATATATATATATATATATATATATATATATATATTATACATTTACAGGTCCATTAACTGATATATTTGTATAGACAAAACAACTATAAAATGTATGTGTCAGGTAGATATGGAAAACATGCTGTGAAGGTTATGTTCAAACAAGTCAGGTCCACTGCAGTTTTCTGCAGCTGACTCAAAGAAAAAAACTGCATGCAAAAAATTCCGGATCTATCATGAAGTAAAAGCCACAGTAAATCCACAACAAAATCCACACCAAATGTTGCAGATTTAAGCATGTAGACTATATTTTGTGGGTCCGCTGCGTGAGACCTATAACGGACCCAACCTGTCTGAATATGCCTTAATGGCATTATTCAGAAGAAAACCTGGCTACAGCAGTAGACCCACTCACAGGGTTTCTTGCCTCTCCACTCACAACAAAGGAACAATCCCAATAGATATCCAAAATGTGTTAGTTAATTCCGGTAGAAGATTAGAAAATTTTACTTGGTGTCATACAGTTTGAGTTTTGCTGCACTAGGCAATATAAGGGGAAGTTCTCATGGCGTCCTTTAGAAGCGTGTTTGAATCTGTGTTTCGGACCCAAAACAGACCCAAACACTCATCTAACAATGTGCAGTGTATTTTACATTGCTTTCAATGTAAAACACACAACGGCGTTCAGACAAGTGATCGCTGATGCGTGTTTTACATGTGTCTTTCTGATGCATCTTTCAGACATGTCAATTCTTGATCGGTTTGACGCAAAGCTAAAACTATAGGGTGCGTTCCTGCTGCAGCAAAAACTTTGGGTGCGTGTTGGATGCGTTTTACACATCGCTTTTGAATGTGTTTTCTGGATCAAAAAAAAACTTACTCAAAATGCCTTGTGAACAATACCCTACGCTAGATTTCACTCTGTGCTTTAGAGAGTCACTCTAGCATATGTATTTTTTCATCTTAAGTGAGGATGCATCCTTGTAATAATGAAAAAGTTCCTAAACATTTTCTCAATAGATCTCCCAAAATCATCAAGTTCTCCCAAAATGTGAAGTAAGCCTAATGCTGCATTTGGTTACCTCTTTTTGGTCCACTCGGATTCTCCATGGTTGAACTAAAGGCTATAGTTATCTAAATTCAGATCAGTTAACCCTTAGAAGGTCCAGGCTTTGCATTTATAATAAGGCCATCTGCATACATTCACACTGTGCAATTTTTGAAATTATTTATTTAAGTCCTCAAAGGGGTTGTCTCTCTACAATGATTGGGTTTTAATTAAAAGATCTTTAAAAAACAAGCAGCTTTGCAATATATGTTCATTACAAATGTCCTACTGATTTTCAGTTATCCCTGGTAGTAGGTAGTAGCTAGTAGCTCCTCAAATCCCTATAGCAGCTGACCTGTTGATCTTTATCTCACTGGCTGTCAGGTATGATGACTCATCACCTTCTGAATACAGGTCAGAGCAGAGAGCTCCTCTGGCACAGAATGCTCCTGTAGTGGAGGGAGGGGGAGGGCTCTGGCTTCTGTGTAGCTGTGCTGCCTGGATTAACCCTGTGTGTACCTGCTTCCTCCTGCTCTTTACACAGATTGAGGAGAGCAGAGATGAGGCTGATCAATAGATGTGACAGCAGTGACCCTGTGTGTTACTATAATCATGATGTGTCTGTGGAGCTTTGACTATGATAATAGAACAGATCAGGGGAGCATGTGAACGGTTCATATCCCTCCCTGCTCTGCTGTATTAGTGACCCATTGTGATTATAGTAACACCCTCAATAAAATTGTGAAGACAAGTATACTTCTTGTCTGAATACTTCGAGCGCTCCAGCTTAGCAGTCCCACGCAACTGACAGCAGTAACCCAGCTTGCAGTTATTTTAACGATTATAGTAACACACTTCACAGCTGCCCTGTTTCTGTTCTGATAGGGTTTGTTTGTTGTTGCTTGAGATGTGGAGATTTGTATGCTAAGCAGGGGGTATTGGAACACATGCATCCCCTCTGCTCTGCTATTAGCAATCACAGCTTCACAGACCTCTCCACACTCATAGATCAGCCCTCTCCCTGTTGTCTCCTGACTGTGTAGAGAAGCAGCAAGAGCCTGCAGCAGACCTAGGCAGGCACCCACAGGGTTAACTCTGGCAGCAAACCCCCTCGCCCTCCCTGCTGTATAGAAGGAGAGCTGTCTGTGTGCTGAGGGGAGGGGGGAAGAGGGAGGAGAAGAGGCAGACAAGAAGCACGCCCCTCAATTCAAAAATCCTTTGCTGCCAGAAGCATTGAAGTGGGCTGAAAGCTTGTAATGAGACAACTCCTTTAATGCCGGTTATTTTCGGAGTTTGTTTTTATCCTCCCAAACCTAATAGACCTATAACTTTTTTACACCTAAATAGACATATGAGGGCTTGTATTTTGGGGGTCAAGATGTTCCTCTAATTGGTACCATTTACAGTACAATATAATTTAGTACTGGGAAATTTCAAAAATATTCTTGTTGTGATGGAAGTTATAAAAAAAAAAAAAAAAAGAATTGCTCCATTTTTTTTATTTTTTTATTTTTTTTGGGGGGAGGGGTGTTTTTATGGAGTTCACTATTCCATATAAATAATATGGGGCGAGGTCTGGTATTTATTGGTACCAATTTGGAGTGTATGTGAACTTGATTTTTGCTTATTCCATTTTTTCTGGAAGGCAGGATGACCAAAAAACTATAATTTCAGTCTTGGTTGGAGATGGCACGTGCGATTGGGATCTGAAACTGACTGTGACTCCTTTCTTTAATTATTTAGTTTCCACAGTAATGTTTACTGCAGTGTCTAGATGGTTAAATGACCAGGATTGGAGATGTCAGATGCCATCTGCTGGTGCCGGCTTCATTCAGCACCTGCCAGATATGTAGCGGGTTAAAGGTGTTGGTTTCTTTTAAGGTCACAGCAGAAGCTTCATAAATCAGACATTGTGAGGGAAAAACTAGTATTTACTTGTAGTATACAGCAGCTGCGTACATTGCATCACATCATCAGGATAACAGAGAGAGCACATGGAAGAAAAATTTCACCAGTGTACAGCTATGGCACAGCTATAGCATGCAACATACACCAACAACAAGTAACTGTGAACAACAGCACCATCAATAACTCATGTTCCTCCACCACATAATAAATCTGTAGCATATACTGTATTCCAACAAAAAAAACAGGATTACATCCGTAAATAGTAAGAATATACTTTCCTTTATATTTCTCTAGTCTTACGGATCCTCCTTGGCTTTATGTTCACCTCTACAGGTTTTATTACACAAGTGGTTAGATAGGACAAGTTACAGTAAGCAGATATAAGTATTTGAAAGTAGTGGTTACCTTTCATTTTTTGTTCTTTTGTCCAATGTGGAAATTTTTTTTCTATTGCTGCAAACTTGATGCGCAGAAGATTTGTAGCCCGATAAATGTGTTCTTCACTATTCCAAGCTCCAGAAATTTCCTTTGGATTGCGCCTTACATCAATCTGTAAAAAGAAATACAAGGCTTAAATGAAGCAGATGACAACTAATCAGTGTCGGACTGGGATTCTTCGGGCCCACAGGTTGAGCTGACTTTAGCGGCCCACCAGTTGGGTGTTTATGGGCCCACCAGTGAATTTTATTTTAGAGGCCCACTCTACAGCTACTGTAAATGTCTGTTTATGCCTCCTATACTCTTCCTCTTGCTTTTTGCCTCTATTTCTCAGCTTTTTTGCCTCTTCTGAGAATGTATATGGAGTTAAAAAACAACTTTAGGTCTACCATGCCCAGAGGGCCCACCGGGGGTTTCCCTATTGCCCTGTGGGCCAGTCCAAGCCTGCAACTAATGTAAAGAGACAGAGGAACATCAAATATAAAGCACGTACTGTACATCATGGCCTAAAAAACACTTAATTAGCTAGAGATTATCGAGTTTCATGTAGATGAATTCTAGTGGTTTTTTTTCCCTACAAGTAACTGAAGTGTTATTAGGGCATAATGGGCCTTCCCATATTTTAAAGGGATTATCAACTTCTTAGTAAAATCTGCCAGGCAACTCTAAGTGTAATAAAAGGGGAGAACATAAATCACTCTATAAAAGGACATAGGATACCAAAGAAAGATTTCTATACTGTACATGTAATACCAGTTGGCTAACCATATATTGGTCAAGCTTCTAGTGATATAAAAATCAGATTGAAGGAACATAGATTATATAAAACAGAATTGGTAGCAGAACTTAATGAACAGAACAGAAGAAGATTGGTGTAGAGGAGGTGGTAAAATTGAGAAAATTTGGAGAGTCTACGGTAGCTAGACATTTTTTGAACAGCAACATGATGTCAGTGAATTAAAATGGTGCGTTTTGGAAAAGATTGATGGGAGCGATCACAAGGAGATTGACACCTGCTTTTTTCAGAGGGAAATCTATTGGATTAATCGGTTAGACTCATTGGTGCCAAAAGGTCTCAATGAAGAGTGTAGATGGAATGTCTTCCTCTGATCTCTCGCTGATGGGGAAATAACTGGTTAATATCTGATGTCTCTGAACGGATTAGGATTAGAAACATAACACAAATAAATTTAGAGCCATAATTGTTATGGGCAAAAATAGCCCAAAGTAATAGAAATGTGACATTTATAAAAATTGATCCTCTTGACCAGAAGCATTCTCTATAGTCATAAGGGCTTTATATGATGAAGTAAAATTGTATAGATGTCTTATATGTGTATGCAATATATGTGCTAATGTCATGTGATTTAGTATAATTTCATGTTGGAGTAGCATCCTCCCGACATGCTTGACAAAGGAGGCTTGTCCTCCGGAACTTCGCAGGTGTGGAGTGATGGAAGATGAGTGAAAGGTGTTCATGGAGTTTCAGCTCACAAATAAGGATGAAATAAGAATTTGCTGTGTGATCTACAGATGATACAATGAATCATATGGACAACAGGTTACATTTATAACTGTTATTGAACACTACATACTTACCGTGGTGATTTAAAGTATAATACAAAATATTGAAAACTAAAGAGTAAGAATTGCTTTCTTGAATGGCATAACTTGATTTGATAAAGTTAAAAAGGGACAATGGGAAGCCCCATTAATGGCCTGTGCATATAACTTGTGTGGGATTAACACATTAGAAGGTGCCCTATTAATGCTGAGTTAGCCAGCTCTTGGGGTCCCATTAAAATATAAATAGTATGCTCACCTTACCCTGGTTCCAGGACCATGTCCCTCCAGTCTTTTATTATCATTCTGCTATTATCGAATGGCAACGTAATGTACCACTTATTAACATGACCCTTCAAAAGTAAACAGCTCCCAATGGTGATGTAAGTAGAGACACATGACTGCTACAGCCTATTAGCAGCTGCAGTGGTGACGTTTCCCTTTAGAAATAGCAGAATGACAACACAAGACCACAGTTATGTGGTGCTGGAACAGGGGATGGGAGAAAGGGAATGTGGGGACTAGCGGTCACAGAGGCAGGCACAAGCGGGATGGTTGCAACCAAAAATATAGGGTTTTATTTTAGAAGCAAAACAAACAGGCAGTCTTATGTCATAGGCTTACGTCAGCCGTCAAACATGCAGCACAAAACATAATAGATATTTCCAGCATCAAAAAAACAAGGCACACATGTTATACTTCACCGTGTGGCAGGTGAAGTCTCTGTGTAGCAGACCTCCTCGGTCTGGTTGGGTGTTCAGTAGCAAGCTCCTTCCTGCTCAGCACCCTCTGGAGAAATGACTCCTGACACTAATCAATCCCAGGTTGACTCTCTCACCTGGTCTCTTCCTGCACAGGCTTTAAAGGCCCAGGGATACTGGTAAAGCCTGGACCGGAGGGGTGAACGGCTCCCTCCCTCTACAAGCCTTCAGAAAAAAGCACCCAATAAAGCTGCACACCTATACTAAAACACACAAACATGTAACATGGTTACCTATTTATACTGCTGTCTTTTCCCCACCAAGGGTCGGTTCCTTGGTGCCCCTCTAGTGCAGTTCTCTTGCTGCCATTCTGCTGCTGTGGAAAGACCGGGCTGTCCTACTGGATCGGCCTCCCTGACATCCCTGGAACTTCCTTACCATTTGCAGCATAATACTAGGGACATACCTTCCATCCACTATTTTTCCTGCTGGTTGCTTAAAGGAAGTATACTTTTGTTTTATTTAATTGGGCCCTCAGGAGCTTGCTGTCAATTTATTAAGAAGTGGACAACCCCTTCAAGAATCTAGAGCTTCTCTATCACACCCTCCCTGCTCAGACAGGTTCTTCTGATCTGCCCTGTCCATCATTGTTTCTCCTGAGGACACCCTCGAGTTCATTAACTTGAAGACTCAGTTAGCAGGCTGACCAGGTGTTATCATTTACATGCTTTTTTACACTGTGTGTTATGAGTTACAAAATTTTTTAGATTATTAAAATATTACCTGCATGAGGCCAAATCCATTTCCGTGGTCACCATATCCACCTCTAAGAGCGTTCCCAGCACGTGACTCACGAGACATGATTGCAGCAATAATCGATGCATCCATTCCTGTTCTTCTAGACACTGACATTATTATGGGCCTGTATGACATAACTCGTTGCAGATCTGTTCCTGCTAACTGCCCTGAACAAGTGGTACCTTTATATTTATACATCAAACAAGAAAAGTTTAGTAAAACCAATAATCTGAGGTACAGCACAACTAACTGCAAATTTACAATGCTAAAATGCTTGCTCTACACAGCACAGATTTGTAATGGATCCACAACAAAATCACTAAAAAAAAGTGCATTACGCCTGTGTGTATTATGATACAATTTATAATTGTAGATTTGATTGCAAATTTCACTGTTAGCAAGAATTAAATGCACACGAAGCCCTGAAATATGTACAGAATTCATCCACAATGTGTAAATGAGGTTTTGAAGACCCTTTTATTTCAGTTATACAATACTTTGCTGCAACATTTCTATGTCGAAAATCTGCATCAAACCCACTTTGTGTGAACATAACTTAAAACTTATTTGTGAAGAGACCAATAACTAATCATATGTAAAGGACCCTGCTCAAAAGTCATTTCTTACCCTGTAGCAACACTAAAGACCTCATCATTCTGCCACTTCCTTGTTGGGAGGGAGCTGTGTGTTTTAAATAACCTAACTGCAATCTTCTTAAAGGGGTTTTGCCGCGATGTAATGTTGACGTGGGATCCTCCAAAATGGGTATTTAATCAATTTTCTAAATATATGTGATTACAAAAAGTAAAGCCTCTGAGAGCTACAGCTTTCTTTATATGCCCTAAGTTTCCTGACAGTTTACATTAGACACAACCAGAACACTGACAGGAGCTGATCTGGCCACGCTTGCGTTGTCTGCACGTCTTATCTGATGACAGGGGACATGAAGGAGCTTGCAAGGAACTTGGGAGAAAAAGCAGTGAATGAGCCTGTGTCTTTTGTATAGAGAATCCACTGGTTGTAATGTAATTATTTGAGTAAACATTGCAGACACTCCCTGCTTCCTGGCTCTCTGCTCACCCCCCTCCCTTTCTCCCATTACTCAGCATGCTGAGTTAATCTTCTCTCCTGAGCAGATAAGAGGTAAGGAGCTTCTTGGCAAAACCCCTTTAAGTCTTCAAGCCCAAATAGCACATGATAAAGTGATTGGGGATCACTGTGTAGATCATCCAGCTAAAACAGGATTGAGAGGGACAATATTGTGTTTTGTTTTTTTTTACTAATCAACAGGCAATATGCGACTGTTGTATGGATTATTATTTTTTAATTGGATTGTTAGTTTTTTAATATAATTTTTCACAGTTAACCTACGTTCATGACATCCTGTTTTGTTTCTCTGACTTCCCCTCTGTGAGCTCCGACAATGAGAGGATTGCTTGACAGTTCTGCTTCCAGGCCAACTATTGCCTGAGAGGTGTAAATGTTATCAGCAGGACCTGATAAGTGTGAAGAGCCACACCTCTGAGACTACACAGGGATAAGCAGCAGCTGCAGAAAAGTGAGCTTAGTCTTTATCTCTTCATTAGCACAGCTAGAAAAGTATCCGATTTTATATGGACTACCAAAAAATACTGCCAAAAAATCTAAAAAAAATAGTTTTCCAGGGATATTAATTTTAACATAAAGAATCCATTCTGATGAAAATGTCCCTTTTAGAGAGTCTTTATTCAGTAATAGTATAGTGGTATATTCAGTCACTATGTGGTGGTAATTTATGGTCATGTTCTGGCAGTATAATTAGGTCCTTATACTGGTAATATTGGTCTTAAGTATAGTAGAATTTGTTTGGTAGCAGTATGATGGTGATAAGTATTATTTGTGAGGTATTTACTCTTTGTATTATATAGAACCTGCATGACTATTATTAAAAGGTATTGTTAAATGTTTGTGGCCTGTGGAGGGGTTGGTGGGGGGCTCCATCCAAAAGTTTGCTGTGTTACCCAGGCTTCTCTAGTTACGCCTCTAACATACAGTCTAATATATGGTAATTAAAGGGAATCTGTCACATAGGTTATGTTACCCTCACTGAAGGCAACATAAGTTAGTAACAGACATGCTGTTTCCGATGGTCTCTTACTTACTGTGTAATGTATTGTAGTTTTATAGCATCTAATGCTCAAATCTGGCAGCCTGTGCTGTCAGAGAAGAGTCAACTGAATTAATGAGTGAGAATTAGCCACGTCCACCAATCGCTAACTATGCCCAATGGCACCTATTGAGTATTCTACCTATTCATAGTAATAGGCAGAATCAGCAATTAGTGGGCGTGACAGTTGGCAGGTAGGCATGGCTAATGCTGCTCATGAGTGAAGTGAACTTATCTCTGACAGCACAGGTTGAGAGCTGCCAGATTTGAGCATGAAATGCTATATAACTACAAAACTTTACATAAACAGGGTATCTGCCAGTAGCGTATGCTGCCCTCAGCGAGGACAGTATAACTTATGTGAAAGTTTCCCCTTTAATAGAACATTCAGCATCCAGTGCCTAACAGCATCTGATCAATAGTTGTCCCCAAGTGGTCTGGTGTTTCCCAGTGATCTATTGGCATACTAATTCCTGCTGGTAATTTTGCAAAAAATTGATTGTTCCCATTCAGCTGATGGGCCTTATAACATTTAATGGACACTTCCATCAGAAAGGAATATATTTGTTTAAAGTGATATTCCTGGAAAACAATTGTTTTTCTAAATTTTGGCAGTATTTTTTTTTATTGTGGAAGTCCTATGCATTTCTGCTATCTAGGATACATGAAAAATTTTTGAGGTTCTTAGTTCACATTTTTGAACAAAACTGCTTTACCCACCTCCGAAACGTCAACGGGACCTCAAATGCAGGTCCTACACTATTGTTACACTATTGTTACCTCTCTTTTGGATCCTGTTCAGACCTCCATACTGGCTGCCTCCTTTTGGTTTTCTGCACTCCACCCACCTTCACAGGTTTTTAAATCAATGCAGTATATTTAGAAGCTGGTGCCTTCACTACCTGAGTATGGAGGTCTGAACAGGATCCAAAAGAGAGGTAACAATAGTGTAACAATAGTGTAGGACCACCTGCATTTGAGGTCCCATTGACGTTTCGAAGATGGCTTAAGCAGTTATGATCAAAAATGTGAACTAAGAACCTCAACATTTTTCATGTATCCTAGATAGTAGAAATGCTTTTTCAAGAATTCATATGTCCCCTTTGATAGTTTCTCTAGTTTATAGTGTGCCACTAATATTGGAATGTGTATGTATACTACAGCCGCACCAGTGTGCACCTATGCTCATTTTTTTCAAAAATGTTTTTTGATGTGCAAAACCATATATTGTTTCTAGTTTGTACCTCTAAAGACATACACCTTCAGTAGCTGTCTGCTGAACATTCATCCAGCCTACAGCTAATTCTAATTCTGTGGGGGTGTGTCTTTAGGTTGCGTTAAAATGCAACAGAATCTCTGCAACTATTCTACTGTTCTAAAGCTACAGCAAGAAATCCATACCAAATTGTGCAGATTTTCGTGTAGAGATAGAGAATGATAATAGAAAATAAAATAATGGTATAATCACCTCCCCAGCGTTCCCATGATGATGTCTCCAGTCCACTGGTTCTCTGCACAGCCGGCGTCCAGTAATGATGTCATGTTATATGTGACTACTGCAGTGGTCACTGGACGCTGGATGTGCAGAGAAGACCAGGGGACTGGAGATGTGTCTCAATGGGAACCCTGGAAAGATGAGTTGAGCGTTATTATTTTTCTATTCCTACACTTTTTATCTCTGAAAAATGTGCAAACAAATCTGCTTGACTTGGTCACTGTTTTGGATTTACCTGCAGAGAACACTGGAATTGCTGTGGACAGTCTGTAACAATTCTTCTGCATGTGAAGGAACCCTAAGGCCGCGTTTACACGGCAGAGACCAAATATCAGGATTTCCCGGCTGGTATTTGGTCTGTATTTGGCACACAGGGGGATGGCTTTTCTCGGTGGTTTGCGGATTCAAGCCCTCTCCCTTTGTGCCAACATGTTCATGTTCCACCCAAAAACCGTGCAGAAGAATGAACATGTTCTATGTTTTTTGGACCGCCAGTGGTGTAAAAAACTATTCAGCGGAAAATCCATGGGGTGCGGATTTTCCATAGAAGTCCGTGTAAGATGTTGACAGCCGGTTAACAAACGGCTTTCAAAACCGAAAACCGTCTGTAAATCCGGCTGAAAACCCGTGCCGTCATCATAATAACTCAGACGGTATTTAATGTTTAATATCGTCTGAGTTATTATGATGACGTAAGAATTCATTTGTTTGGTCTCTCTTTGTCTTTGTGCTGTCATCTGTTTTTTATCTTGTGTTTTTAACTGTATCCTCTTTTGTTTTATTACTTTTCAGTATCTGCCTATGGGAGATGACTACTATCTTTGATCTATCAAATAATTTTAGTACATTTACATGATCAATATAACACCTACAGCTTTGATGAAAACTATTGGCAAAATGAAAATTTGTGTGATAAATTTATGGATGTTCACTGCGAGATTGAAAGTTATGTGAATATTATACTTGATTGTTATAGTGTTTGTTCCACATATGTATATGTGCAAAAAGTGATATAATGTTACATTATTGATATATGTGTCTGACAATAGATGCTGAATGAATTAGAATTATGTCCTTGATCTTTGTGATTATATATACTTAAGTGGAGTAACTTTTAGGAATTACAAACAAGCTAGATGTAAATAAGATTGATATATCTGTGTTGTGAGTAGTGCACATGAAGCTGAGCTTGCAGTGAATGTCTGTGGTTTAGTCTTTCTCCTGCTGGTGGTGCGCGATATCACCGGAGATAGTGCGCTGTGTGGGGACTCCAGTGCCGGCTCCAATCCCGGCGTCCATACGCATTGTGCGCATGTCCGGAAGTGGTTTTCTCCCGCGCATGCTCATTGATGCGGGACTGCCGGAAGTGTGGCATCAGACGCTGCTCCCTCCGAACCGAGCGCACACGCCAAGAACATACTCCAGGTGTCAGTCATTTGTGAGGGCAGTATTTATATTGAGAAGATGCAAACTTAGCACTATCCCCTGAAGAAGCAAGGGATGCGAAATGCACGTTGGGGTAGCTTGCTGGGTCCTAGTCTTTTGGAAACGGTTGCCATTATTTAGGTGTCTTGACTATTCTATGGGTCGGTATTTGTGTTTAAAGAGGAAGCACGCTTAAACGACATAGAGCTTAATACCAATATCTTGATAATACATTTTTATAATACTGATTCTAATATAATTGATATATGATTTATGACATGCTTCCTATACATTTACTCTAATTTAATTGGACATTGACTTTTTGTTTGGTTGACCTTACAATAATAACATCATATATATAACTATTTATGGGGGACTGTTATGCCATGCTTGCAGTTGTTGGGTTTTTCCATAGATGCCTCGATTTTTACGGGAATGTTTTGATGTAATGAATAAAGATTGACATTTTTTGACTATATACTCTCTAGTGGGTATTCTATATTTATGGAGATGGGTCGTGATATGAGCAGAGGTATTGATAGCAAATAAGCTCTGATTTATTCATGATATCTACTGCTATGAGTTATACATGAACGTTACTACAGCTACAACAGCTGCTTTGGGCCATAGGTTTAGTGGGCCCATCTCAGGAGCTGGAAGAGAGTAATGTGTCTTCCTCTGTGCCATAGCTTATCCAGTCGCCTTTCTCATCACGGTTAATTTACAGATAGTGACTGGCTTAGTTATAGAACCTATCAAAAGGCTTATAGGAAGAGAGATGAGCTCTCCAGCACCATCTACTGTATGTAGCAACACTTAAGTCAGATGTGACTCACTGAGCCTTGCAAAGTGAAGAGGATTCAAGCCATGCCAGTTTTGTTCATCTGCATAAAGCTGTTTTGGGGTGTTGTCCCTCACCAGTGTAGAGTAGAACTTACTGGCTGGCTAGGTAAGTGGTACAGAGTGTAGCTCAAAAGGAGTAATGTATCTCATAGGGGAAAAGCAACATGTCGGCATATGGAGATTTATCACCTTTTACACCCCATTGGATATTTGAATATCTCAAAAGGCTTGTGGGAAGAGAGCTGAACTCTCCAGAGACTTTCGGCCGACTTACAACATATCACTGACACAGAGGGTAGGAAAGCTTTCTTTGCATCTCAGGAGTGGCTGGAATGACAGGTGTTAAGACCTGAGGAGTGGGTTTCAAATAGAATGAGCTATGGAGTAAACCATATATTAGGAAGTAAAACAATATTAGATATTATACACAGTTAGGCCCCATTAACTTCAAAGCTTCCTTTCAAAACCTCATAAGTTCTGTCAAAAAAGATGGAAAAATTAGCACAGCATGCTTCACTATTTTTTCTGATAAAACGATAGACATCATGGCGGAACCTGACAAACCCCCAACATAATTAATTGGGTCTCTTGGGTGCCATTAATATCCATTGAAAAAAACAGTACCGGTTCAACTGCTGCAACAGAGTTTCCAAGAGGAATCTCTGTTGCAGATGTGAAACTGGCCTAAAGCACATTTTTATTTAGCTGAACAGCGTCTTTAGCCTTTTCCACAACAACAAAGCAAAAAGCACTTTAGGTCATGTATGTATAGATAAAAAGTTTTTTGTGCAGTCTATAAATAACTTACCAGTACTATGCAGTCCATCCTGTTTGCAAGTTCCTTGTGCGGCACCGGTGGTAGGAATTTTTTGAATATCACCATATTTTGCTTTGAAGAAAATATATCATTTAAGATTAAGATTTAATTAATTTGCTAAATTCTGTTGAGGATAATGAGGTGCAGCACTGTCTAGTTTCTTGTACTTATCACAGGGCTTAGAGTAGGAGCAAGTGACCACATGTAATGTTTTGCCAGAAAGGGAGAGCAGTGACTGCAAAGCTGATCAGTGTAAACTGTGGCAGACAATTGAGGGTAGTGTAGCTTTAATAGGGGTACTGTGACTGGCACTTAAGGGGGCACTTTGGCATGGTACTGTTGTGTGGCGTGAGACCACCCTACAACTGGTCTTGTATGCATACTTGTATGTTTGCATTGTATATTTGTACATATTATCTGTGTAAATAATAATGATGACAATGCAATTTAACCCGTTCCTGACACTTTTTTTTGCTCTTTCTTTTTTCCTTCTTGCTTTCCCAGAGCCATAACTTTTTGATTTTTCCATCTACATAGGCATATGAGGGCTTGTTTTTGGTGGGACAAGATGTACTTTTTAATGGTGCCATTAGAATATACCATTAGAATCTACGTTCCAAAGTGGGGTGACATGTGAAAAATACATACTTGCACCATGATTACAGGATTTGAGGGTTATTTTTTGCTGGCTGAAGTGTAGTTGTTACTGGTATCATTTTGGGATACATACGACTTTTTGATCACTTTATGTTCCCGTTTATTGGGGACATGGAATGACCCCAAAAAATTTAATTTTGAGGTTTGGAAATTTTTTTCTTCTATGTCAGAGATACTGTCTGAACTGTGACTTGTAATAACTGTTGAAGAGAAACTCTAGAAGAGTGAAGAAATCAGGTGATACCTTTTAGAGACTGACTGAGTATATTTGATGGTGAGCTTTCAAGAGTACTAGCTCTCTTCTTCAGACATGATGTTATACAAGAAACTGAAAACTCAGACTTTTTCTACACAAAAGACATGGATCTTCAAAGGAAGTTAAGGAGACATGTATGATCGGGATTTCCACCCTTTGCTGGCATAAAATGCACCTAATTAAGCTGTCTACGATGTGTAATGCACCTAATGAATGTGTTAGGCGCATTGTTTGCAAGACTCATATGTCATATGTGAATGCGGTTCGGCACAACTCTGCTCAAACAGACAGACCAATTTTAACGTGATCTGCCTGAGCCTGAGGAGTCAAAGTGGAGCTAGATTTGCTGTTAGGGAAAAAAAATATCAATATTTCTCAACTTACACCAGTACAATAATAAAAAGTGATTTATGATAATTATCAAACTATGGAAAATTAAATTATTTAAATTTAATAAAAAAATGTATTATATAAAATTAATGTAAAAATATATAATATCCCAAAAATATAAAATATCTCCTATAAAATGCATTTAAATTTAATAGAATCTAAAACTAGTTTTACATTAAATTACCCACTGAAGATGTTGTTCAGATTTTACACTTTTTAATTTTTACTGCATTAAATCTGAAATGTATTTTTGCTGCTCTCCCCCTTTATTCTAGATAGCAAGAGTCTTGCTGGGACCTTTGGTCCACCAAGCAAGATCACTTCCATAGTTTCTATTCACTGACATACTATTCTAATGACTCCTCTTCTATTTCCAGCCTATCTATAGCCTTTATACATATTAGGCGCATTTCTAAAGTTTTGTAATGCCCGAAACACAAGGCGCGTCGAACTTTAGACTCCATTTATGAACGCACAAAGGCGTTCATACATTCAGGCGCATTATACACTGAAAATGAGATGCGAAAATTCACTTCGATGCTCCTTCCTTCATACATGTCTCCTTTTATCTTTAAAAATAACAAAATGCAATATAAGTAGAGAAGTTATTTACATCAAGTCAAGAAATAAGGCATGATGGAGAGATCAGTAATTCTTGCTGTTATCTGTAACCTTTTTAAAGATTCTAAGTTCCTTTGAAGGTCCATGTCTTTTGTGTATAAAAAGTCTGTAAATTTTCAGTTTATTGTATAACACCATGTCAGAAGAAGAGAGCTAGTACTCTGGAAAGCTTACCATTAAATATACTCAGCCTCTTCTACTACTTCCTATGGCTAACACAGTACATTATATGAAGAGAAGCTCTGAGAGTAAAGCCTGTTTACTTCCTCACTGGCACACAACACATCCCAGCATTTACATCTGCAAAAGTGCAGCTGCCTTACCAACACTTGCCTACGCACCTGACGCTGCTACAGAGGATCGTTTGATAAGATTTTTTGGAGGCAATGTCATGAGCACTCTTATGAGGGTAGAGTAACTACTATAGCTGGCACTATTAGGAGCTCTGATATCGAGGGACAGATCACAAAGGACAAATTTATTTTTATACATACTTACACGCCATTGTGTTTTTGAATATGCACCTAAAATAGAACAAACACTAAGTTAGTGTGAAATATCTATTATAAACATGTTTTGCTAATTCTCTCTGTGATCATGCATAGTCTGGACCACTCAAACAAAACTACCACCAGTACAGTCACTAAGTAGGAGGTCTAAGAGCCTGCTCTATATTTCCACTAAACTTGCCTTCAATTAACTTTTACTATGACTAGAGTCTCTTATTGCTAGTTATCATTAATAAAACCCTCTATTCAATACCTGTCTGGTTGAACACTTAGGGCATGTCCCCACTGCACGGGTTTTCGGCCGGTTTTTCAAGTGGTTTGCGGTTTTGCAGACCGCCTGAAAAACTGTCTGAAAATGAGCACAATGGTGCTCTATGGAAAACCCGTGCAGCAGTCCCCACTGCATGGGTTTTCCGTCTGGCGGTTTTTCCACCCACGGTCCGCCCGCAAAACATTCTACAAGTACATTCTTCCGTCTGTGCTTGTGAATGTGAAGGGGGAGGGCTTTTCTCCGCTCGTCGCGGAGAAAAGCTCTCCCCCCCCCTCCCCCCCACGGGCAATACCGGTCGGGCAAACCAACCGGTATTTGTCCTCTGCCGTGGGAACGCACCCTTAGGGTGACATGTATGAACGTTGGTGCTGAGAGGCCAGTTCTAAATAGCTTTAAGTTGTAGACTGTGCCATAATGTATGAACGTGTTCTTCTGCAGGTCATACATACAGGCGCAGTGTAATGCCAATACGACAAGTCAGGCTCAGGCAGACCACCTTTACCCTGGTCTGGCTGTTCTAACTGTTCTGTAACTAGGTTTGGTGTCAAAGAATCATAAATGTGTCTACTTCTATGAATGTGTTGCGACGTCCCCAGAACGCCCCTAATCTGTGGCGCATTAAAAAGTGTCATGCAGGAGCTTATCCCGCCAAAGTTTGGAATGTGACTGTTCATACATCTATAGAACAGGTTTACTAAAGCTTTTTGATGCCAGAAAACTGGCAAAGCCAAATATTTCATATTTCTTGTAGTCTTTCCTTAAAGAGGTTGTCTCACTACAAGGATTGCGCTTAATGTTAAAGATCTTGCAAAAACAAATCACTTTGCAACATATTGTCATTAACCATGTCCTACCGATTCCTAGATATCCCCTCTTGTATGGGCTACATCAGCTTCTCAGGTTACCATAGCTACAGACCTGTTTGATCTCTACTTATAAATTGCCAGCCCTGGTCGCTATAGCTACAGACCTGGTGTCCTCAGCAGATCACTGCAGGCAAGTAGAAGTCAGTAAACACGCCCCTGAATTCAAAAGGGAAACCGAGAAAATAGGCCTGAGGTAGGATGAATTCATGTAGTTAGACAACCCCTTTAAGAGCTGGATGTTCAGGTTACTTTTGAAGGTTTTAAAGTTGGGAGAGTGAGTAAGATGTATTTGAGAAGTATTGCGTTCCAGCGTATGGGGAATGCACAGGAGAAATCTTGGAGGTGCTTGTGTAAGGAAGACGTAAAAGGAGAGCAAAGAAGGAGGATCAGAGATTACATGAGGGGAGGTATTGGGGGAACAAAGTGGTTGAACAGTTCATAGCAAAAATAAGTAATTTCCTTGTGCATCCCAATGAATTAAAAAAAGATTACGGTCACCTTCATTCCCTCCTCTGTTCCAGCACTGCATCCCCCTGACCTTCACTTTACTCTTATTCTCCTCTAAAAATCCTGTCACCCCTGAAGCCAGTGACTGGCTGCAGAGCACACAAGCCGGGAGCAAGAAGACAACAGAAGACAGGCAAGGAGCAGCAGGAGAGGCACCCGTGGAAGGGAGGAGGGTGGTCGAGTAAATATCACTTCATTTTCTAAAAGCAGCAGCACTAATTTAAAATAAAAGTTTAATCTGGAGAGCCCCTTTAAGTCTTTCATATTCATCTATAGATCTATCTATATCTTTGATTGCATCTATCATTTCGGTCTACAGATACCTATAGTTACAAGCTACTTTGTAATCAACATGGTGCTGTGTCTGTGGTTTGCTTACCTTTTCTCCTCTATAGTTTTCAGAATCAGCAGCTGGTTGCTGTTGGTGTCTCTGTGTAGTGTCTACATTATCAGTCCAGCTTTGATAGGCATTTGGGACTGGCTGAAACTGAAAGTAATCTGTTACTTGGAAAGCAGCCAGTTTCTACGAAATCAAAGTTAAAGGAATGCAAAGAAATATATTTTTAGGAAAACTTTTTTTTTTGTTAGGGTTCGTTCACACTGATTTGGATCCTAAACATTTCAGCGTTGAATCCTCATTTGAAAATCTGCGTCAGTAAGCGTGGATTTCATGTGAGGATTTGCATTTTCAGATGAGGATTTGATGAGGATTTCAAAGGCAGTTTGGAGGTGTGGATTTTTGGACACTTGTTGGGCTTAGATTTAAACATGGATTTTAAGTGTGGATTTCTGTCAGAAAAACCCTAGAAAATGACAATTGGGTAAAGGGTTTTACCACAAAGTAAAATTGATGTGGGAAGCTTGTGAATTAAATAATACACATTTTCACCAATCATTATTAAAAATTCTATACCATATTTGTTTTAGCTGCTCGCTTAGTGACCGTATGTAAGCTCTCCCCAGGGGATTGACCAGTGAAAGCTCCTCAGCCCGGGCCAACACATGCCAGACATCCCCTCCCTCTCAGACAACTACTACCATTTTTTTCCCGCCATTACCACCAAACTCACAGCAAAGCGATGTTCAACCCCGGGGGTTTATTTACTCCGTTTTTCTGTACCCTTAGTATTTATTCAAACAGTACAGAAATTTTGAAAAAAAAAAAAAAAAACCTAAATGGGTATGTGCATTGAGAAAAAAAATTCACATTTTTGGTTTCCCTGCGGGGAAATTTGAACCTTTCCCCCCTTTGTTTGAAAGTCAAAAAGGGTTCTAACCCTTCGCTACATTGTAGCTTTTTTCATCAAAGCTTTTACATCAACAGAATTTAAAATGACAAGGGGTGAGCCCCTTGGGGGAAAGGCAAAATGTTTTTTTAACCGTTATAAAAGCCTGCCCCGGTCAAAATGAAAATGCATTTTCAAATAAATCTACACCCCTTTTTGAACAACTAAAAGTAAAAGGGCCCAAATCGGGACATAAATGCCTTTTCATGGAAAACCCCCCTTTTTAATTGTAAGAGTGTGCCTGCCAAAATTCCATCCTTTAAACTATTGGTTTTTCCTTTTTTGGTTTTTTTTTTGGGAAAAGAAAAATGTGATATGCGGTGGTATACAAAAAAATGTGAAACAAAAACGTAGCTGAGCAGAGCTTGTAAATGTGGAGGAAGAGAAACCCTGCGTATCCCCCTTCCCACCGGACAGATCTTGTGTTTAAAAATCTGTTTAAAATTAAAATGGTGTAATGTTTTTTTACTATTTTTGGGAATTTTTTCAGTTAATCTTTTTAAAACATTTGTTTTTCCTCACACGTATGATAGAGTGATGCAAATTGTAAAAAATATTTTTGTTTTTCAGGAAAGATTGTCAAGGTGTTATTGGTTGCACCGTATTTATAGTCTCAGGGACCAAAGGAGCAGAGATGGTACACAGAAGTCTGACACACAATTTAGCACATTTTAAAAAAAATATATTAAGATCTAATCATTTTTATTCTGTCCCACAGTTACCCGGGAAAAGGGTTTTGGGGGGATTCACAAGAATGCCCTTTGAAGGTTTTGACCAGCCTGGTAGATATAGTAGTACCCCATACAGAAAAGGAAGATTCTGTTGGAGCATTAGTTGATTAGACTAAATGAATAAAGGGGCCCCAGGGTAAATTTTTCCCGAATAAATGATGTTTAACATTTTTTGGGAAAAAGGAAATTTTAACACAGAGAGCTTTCTGTTTATAAAAGTTTCATTTCTAAATTTCCTGAAAATTTTATTCCCCCGAAACGGGAAAGAAAAAACAAGTTTGCCCAGAGGCCATTAAACACAAAATATTTGGTTGAAAGCACCTTCTCATAGTTTCCTATTTCTTGTAAGTAAACTAGTTGCAAAAAATGAAACATTTCCTTCAAAATGGAGGAACATACAAAATTGGTAAAAAAAAATGTATAAAAAAAATTTTAAATCTATTATCATTTTTTTCCCCAAACATTTCTCCGTCTTTTTATCATACACAGGTACTTAGGCTTGGCCTATCCAAGCATGAGGACCTTCCTACCTGCTTCACGCCATTTCCTGATGGAATCAAGTGGGCTCTGCCCATAGGGTATTGTTGTTCAAAAGAACATGGGTGGTGAAGTATGGTGCCTACTTTTCTTTCACAAAGACAACAAAGCAAAGGAAAAAAAGAAGAAAGAACTATAATTCCTAAATATAGCCAAAATTTACATCAACCCGGGCCCCTTTTTTAGGGCACCTGTCCAAATTTTCGTTAACACTTAATTTCTAAAACAGCCAATCACATGGCGGCCTCAGTTTCTTTTTGGCATGTAGACAAAGGGGCAAGACAATCTCCTGCAGTTCCCAAACCCAGCATCGTATGGGGGAAAAAAAGGGGATTTGAGTGCCTTTGAAGTGGGGATGGTTGTTGGTGCCAGAAGGGGTTGTTGAGTATTTCAGGGAAAAACTGTGATCTCCTGGGGGTTTTCAGAAAAACCAAACTCTAGGGTTTTCAAAAGAATTTGGGCCCCAAAAAAAAAAAACATCCCGGGGAGCGGAGTCCTTTTGGGGGAAAAAGGCCCTTTTGATGCCCGAGGTCAAAGGAGAATGGGCAGGGGCTGGTTCGAGCTGATAGGAAAAAGGGGGCAGTGATCAAATAGCCACCGTTACACCAAGGTAGGGGAAGGGAAAAGAATCCTGAACGACAGTACGGCGAATTTGAGGCGATGGGCTACAGCAGCAGAAAAACCACACCGGGTGCCACTCCCCTTTAGCTAAGAACAGGAAATGAGGGCTCCCAAATTTGGCCCCAAACTCTCGAAATTGGACAGTAGAAGATTGGGGAAAAAAAAAGGGTTTCCCGGTTGAGAGTCTCGATTTTGCTGCGACATTCGGATTTGGGAGGGGCGAATTTTTTGGGGTAAAAAAACATGAAAACATGGATCCATCCCTGCCTTGTATTTAAAAAGGGTTTAGGCTGGTGGTGGTGGTGTTTTTTTGTGTGGGGAAATTTTTCTTGGCCCCCCCCCCTTTTGGGGGCCCCCTTTGGGACCAAAATTTAGCACGTTGCAAAAGGACCAGCCTACCCGGGTATTGGGTTTCTGACCATGTCCATCCCTTTATGACCCACAATGTACCAACATCGATGGCTACTTTCAGCAGGATAATGCGCCATGTATTAAAGCTGGAATCATCTCAGACTGGTTTCTTGAACATGGGAATGCTTCCAGACCTTGTTGATCTAGCACGAGAATTGAGGCATTTCTGAAGGCAAAAGGGGGTCCAACCCGTTACTAGCATGGTATACCTAATAAAGTGGCCGGTGAGTGTATAAGCACAATCTGCAGAATAGATTGCAAGATTCCCATGAGCGATCCTTAGCCCCTTAAACCAATTTCCGAGGTTCAGGCTTTGGCACATCATTTAATCCCTGAATTCTTCTAAAATCCAATAATTAATACTGAAAACCCATTGTTACCTTTTACTAGCTCCATGGCCAAAACCGTTTCTTGAGGCAGGCAGGATGGCCCTGGTGCCGAGAGCTGTAAATGGGGGTGGTGTGCCACAGGTGGTCCTGAGCCCTCTTCACCCCATGAAATAGCCCTGTTTTACTGAAGGTTTGTGCAAACATTCAGTGTCTTCAACAAGCTAAAGGACCTGAAATACCATCACAGTTACATGAACATCATGACTCTCTTTCAGGTTCCACTCAACCTCCAGGAGTTTGAAATACACGCTCACATGCATATATAAACAATCAATCACATAAATAGTCCCTTATCTTGAAGTGTGGCTAGTGTGACTTTCTAGGATTTGTAGTTCCCTAGCATGCCACACTTGCTATTACTCAAGATAAGGCACTATAGATGACAAAATGTGTCTATATATATTGGCAAAACGTCTGGTATAGTGCTGGATATAGGTATATCCCTCTCAGATTCCTTCTTTGGATGAAGGAGCAAAGGAAGACCTACACCCTGGGACGTAGATCATATAATTATTCCCAGCTGTGGCTATTTAAGGAAAGCGAGGATGGCAATTAGAGGCTGCTTTTGCTTTCTGGCTGAAGACACAGCAAATCTGGTTGGAGAGCGAACCAGCTACAAGTGCGTATTGTATCCTCAGGGTTATTTTTTGGTAAGCAGCCTCTGGGTGGGAAGCCCTCCTGCTGAATTATTATTATTTATTTTTAAAGTGCCAATTGATTCCAGGGCGCTGTACAATTCAAAGGGGTATACATACCAAACATATGTAAGGATGAAAAGTACAATGATAACGAAGATGAAACATGTATACAACTGGGCACAGAGGGAGAGAGGGCCCTCCCCAAGGGCTACAATCTACAATGGAGGAGGGAAAACTCAGAAGGGTGAGGGCAGAACCATGTTGGTGGGGGAGCACATTGGGCGGCAAGGTTTTTATTGTAGGAAATAGGCAATCTGAAGAGGATGGGTTTTCAGGTTCATATGAACAGGTGAAGGTGGAGGAGAGTCTGATGTGTTGGGGCAGCGAGTTCTAGAGTGTGGTGGAAGCACGATAGAAGTGAGTTGCTGATAAGAGGAGAGCAGAGAAGAATGTCCTGTGAGGAGCGGCGATTGCGTAAGGGGAGATATCTGTAGACTAAGGCAGAGATGTATGGAGGAGAGAGGTTATGGAGTCATGTTAGTAACTTGAAATGAATTCGCTGGGCAATGGGTAGCCAGGGATTGGCAGAGGGGAGAGGCAGGGGATTAGCGAGGAGAGAGGTAGATAAGACGAGCAGCAGATTTAAGGATAATTTTGAAGGACTAAGAGTGTTAGATGGGAAAGCCACAAGAAGGATGTTGCAGTAGTCCTAGGTGGGAGATGACAAGGGTATGGGACAGCCATTTTGTAGTGTCCAAAGTTTGATGAAGACGATGCGAGAGATATTTTTCAGTTGGAGGCAGCAGGCAGAGGTTGTTGTTTCCCTGTAGTGTTTGTTTTGTTTTGCTGCAACCCTTAAATAAAAACTGACATTTGCTTTAAACCCACTATGGAGTGGTCCATTTCTACAAATGCTAGACATGTGTCCTTGGTCTGCACCAAGACAATCCCCTAAAAATATCACAAATGGTGGAGGGTGTGAGCAGCATGGTAAGCAAACATGGATGATGTTGTGAAGGCCTTAGTTCGGTCTGTTGAGGATAAATAGGAGGCAACTAGGGAACAAAGGCAGCAAACAGGACAACAAAAGTCCTATGGAACGAGGAACTAGAAACTGCTTGCAGTTGGCCCACTTGGCATTATTTCTGGAGTCCACTAATAAAGACCGCCAGGTCCTGCAGGGGCTGGCGCAGCCAGTCAGCAGTCAGTCCATGGCCCAAGCTATACCAGAATCCCAGGCCTCCTTGCGCCGAACCGCAAGCAATCACGATAGAGACAAAAAAAACGGTCATGCGCAAAGTAGTATAGAAAATGACGCATGCGCACTTGAAAAGAAGATGGCCGTGCGTGACAACCAGCGAGTATTTAGAGAATATGTCTTTGGCACTCTATCGGTTGGAAAGGGGTGCAAACCAAAAATTATGTCAGTCTTTTGTAAAATAGAATGATGCACACGCCACACTTTTGGATTTTTAATTTAACAAAATTGTATTGAAAATGGTAACCATCCGCTTCATAAAACATATGTCATATACTTTCATTTAGGGTAATGGATAGATTCGTAAACTCTCTGTTAAGTTTCAGTCCTAAATGGACCTTTTTCAACCGAATCTCTACAAATAAAAAAACAGTGAACAACAAGTTGTTAGTATACACAAGAGTTGTTTATTATACGACAACAATTATAGTAAATATATGTGTTTATTGACATAAACAATAAGTAAAAACATCATTACTCACTCACAAGTTTTGAAACATTTCGTTATTCAACTCTTTTTAACTTTTTTTTATACTATTCAGAATACAAGGGCCAAAAAGGAAAAAAAAAAATAGTTGAATACATATACAAAAAAACAACTATCATACAAAGGCAAAGTAACCCAAATTATTCCTCTCCATAATAATCACAATAGAGTACAGAACCACAACAGGAAAGAGGCAAGATATATCAAAGGTATCTGTAAAGTTATAACCATGATATAATATATACTACAATATTATTGAACTCCCAATTCTATCTTAAGGGGATAGTAATATGTAAAATACTTCAAAACAGACATCAATTAGGAGTATGTCTCTAATATTGTCCCATAAACACTAAATATTCTCCAGTCATCCACGAATGATTTTAAATTGTCCTCAAAATAATTTTACGTGGCCACCTTGGTGTCCATATAACAGTCTCAATAACGTGCTGCTATAAATTTGCACAGATCCGCTTATCACGGAGCTATAAAATAAGAAATTTACACTGGATGGCGTAGCGCGATGGTAATGTTGGAGCCGGAACTGGGCAATAGTGAATCTCGCGGGCTTTTATATTTGTCCACGCATGCGCATTACTTTTAGCCCTCACGAAAAACGGAGAGCCAGGTACATACTCTAAGCGCATGCTCAATTAACACATTATTTTGCCCTCACTAAATATGGAGTGCCGAGGTACATAGTTCTACAGCGCACGCGCAACTAACGTCACTCAGTGACGATATCAAGACTGTATGAACATCGCTGGGTCATCATTAGAATCAACAGCATGAGTTGCAAGGCCATTAATTAAGGTCGGCTATATATCATGGGCCTCTAAAAAAGATGCTGACATAGTTTCTGATTTTTATCAATTTATCCAGGATAAGAGTCTAAATTTCATTATAAATCAGAAAGTGACTAGTTTGAATGTCACTACTTGGCCATTCCTTTAGATAGATCAATCGCTCTTGACCTTATTTTTTAAATGGCTAGAATATATGGGAGAAGAATAACTATAGAATTAACCTATTATTCTAATATAATTAAAAATATAGTAAACAAGGAGGAGACATTCAATGCCTCCAAATAGATATAGAATATAGGTCAATCATGGGAGACACTTACAGATAACATATAGATGGAATATAACATCATTCAGTTTCCAATAATATCACAAATAGACCACCTTTACAAAAATAGTTTTTAGTTTTTAAAATATTACCATGTCCATTGTAGTTTCCCATCCCCTATAGGTATAAAACTCTAATTATGTATCACACCGGAGCATAAAGTAACACTATGTTTCAGCTACATCTATATTGACATATAAATATATTGGTATATGGCCATCTCCAAGATTAAGTAGCTGTATTATAATTAAAGATTAATACAGAAGTCGAATTCTCTATTGAGTCCCCTTGGAGTCAGCGTCTCTAGACGATGAATCAAAATTATTCTCTCTGTTTAAATAACATTATTCCTATCTCCTCCTCCTCCATGTACGAGGTATTTTTACAGAGTCAATTACCTGGTATCGTACTGGACACATTATGTTTTTCCGTTCATGCGAAAATTGTGCTGGTATCAGGTAGGAGCCATTCATTCCTCCTATTGGTAAGACTTGTGTTTTGCAATGCGGTCCCTCGCAACCACCTGTTAAGTCTCCCCACGGATGCGAGACCGCAAGGATCATTAATCACGTAAACCCACGAACCGATATTTTCGCTCACGTGTAAAACTGCTTAATCCTACTCCGGATAGCCCGTCTGCGGATGATTCCAAGAATTCCCCCTAATCACATTTGAACAATGACCACAGCCAAGACTGGATAAGTATCCAGTTCTTTGAGAATGTAGGAAGGTCATGTCTAGGACTTAACAAAGCTTATCCACATCTGCTCGGACTATTTTTAACTTCTTCGTAGATTTAAGGATCTTTTAAACAAGCTGATTGAGGGAATATCAAATTCCTCAATCTGGGATATCTTGATGTAAGAAGTGGGCCAATTTTTTCTGTATCGCCCCCTTGATTTTCTCCACAAAAGGATGGTACGTTGAATAACATGCAATAATGTTCGTTTTCCTAACATTTACTCTATTTACATTTCCTGACCATCAATATATGTTCTTCTTTTTTCTCCCTCCCCAAGGGACTCCGTATACCCCCTTTGGTGAAAATCTGTTAGCCATTTCTCCTAACAGGATATCACTGTATGTCTATCCGAAAACAATCCCATTCGACTCTCTTAAATTGGACCTTAAGGAGAGCTTTTTAACAGATTTGGGGTCGATTACTTGATATTCCAGGAGACTATTATGGTCAGTTGGCTTCTGATAAAGGTCGAAATGTAATTTGCCTACAGAGTCCTTCCTAATCAATGTATCTAAAAAGTTAATCTCTGTTTCACAAAAACCACAGTTAAAGCCCAGTCTGGATATATTCCATTCAGGAAATTCCACGAAATTCCAGGTATGGAAGACTCTGGGCCCCCCATTATGCAAAACATAATGCATCTATATAACGGACCCAAAATTTCACATGGTCACGGAACAGATGATAGTGTATGATTAAGATTCCTCTACTATCGACATATAAGCATTTGCATATGGGTGGCCATATTAGAGCCCAAGGCCGAACCCCTCCTCTGAAATGTAAGATAATCGTCTCCGAAAAGGAAATAAGTTCCTCCTCCAATAAATTCTGGAGTAAAAATTCCAAAACAAAAATTCTCTCTGTTCAGAATTCAATCCTACCACCTCTCAAGTACCTTTCTTGGTGGCCCTGTATACCCTTTCCAATGTTCATTGAGGTATAAAGGCCTATGACATCTAGTGTCAATAGAGATCTCCATTGTCAATTGAGATGAAATAGCTCTTAATTTTATCAAGAAAGTCGAGGTATCTAGATAAAGGAATCTAGTAATGCGAATCACTGGCGATAAATATTCTGTCTAAAAAAATGGCTAAAGGGGAGCAGAATCGATTCCGTAGATGCAAATACGATAGGCGTCACGTGTGGATTAATCAATCTCTTAGTTAATTTTTGGTAAGATACATAGAATACCGTAACAAAGCGATCTGATTTTAGTCAGAATAATTCACAATGGAGTTATCAGAAATAACCTGTTTTTCTATTATTTAGGAATAGTTGTTGATGTAATACATTCTTGTACATCTCTTTCAGATTATATGTTAATTTCTCAGATGTTTACAGTATCAGCAAGATTGATTCCTTAATTTCCCTGTAAATAACTTTCCGTGCCAAAATGACGATGGCTCCCGCCTTTAATCCTGGACTTAATCGTTATGGAGAGGTGTTTTTATTTATGAAAGGGATTCCTAATGCAATCCGTTCCTCTGTAGTATATTTGAATGATATTTAGTATACCCTTGTTTAACTTCCATTAGGATTTTATCCGATCTCAACCTGGTGGAGGGTTATGTACGTTTCTATAAACCTGGAGATGACGTCTTACTCTTGTGTCATGATATTTTTAACTTTACTTAAAGAGACCCAAGATGTTTTTAATGAAAGTACATTTCTTATGCTGAGTATTACAGACAATCTATCACACAGAAATTGAACCTTCAATCGAACTGATCTAAAAATCTTTTGTAGTTCTTGCTCAAGTATAAACGTATTAGAGGACTACATTGGACTGAAAGGACAATCCCTTTAGTAACAGGGAAGATCTTCTGGTGGGGACAGATTAATTTTGAGATGTTTACAACCAAGTGAGTCCCCTCTACAAACCTGTGACCGAGTCTGTAAGTTGTGATTGCCGCACTAGTAACTCTTCTTCCCTCCTCCCCCTCCTCGTTTTCCAGCGAGTATTTGACATGCATATCGCATCAGCACATATGAACAAAGAAATTAACTAGGAAAGTGCCTGTTTTTTTTAGATATACAAGGTATATAGAATGATAAAATATGGCAAAAGCTAATAAATGTAAATAAAAATGCCAAAAAAGAAGAAGAAAATAATACGAAGCACAAATAAACATACCTATAATCTACAAACTAACTAAAGCACATATAAAGTAATGTCATTGAAAGCATATGGAAAAATAATAAAAGTGCTTAAAAAATTAATTGATTAAATAAATGTGAGAGAAAAACCCCCCGAAATAAATGAAGTAAAGGAGATATTCTCATTTAAGCCCAAAGGATTAATCATCTTCAATATATATATCCACAAAGCTTCTTTCTGTAAAAGTCATCTGTCAGTGTCACCTCTTCTAACATTGTGTTGCATTGCCTAGGAAAGCAAGGGTGGGGATTAGTTTTTCCATACCTCCCAACTTTTAGATATTAGCAAAGAAGGGAACATATCAGGCCACGCTCTAGAACACGCCCCAAAACCCATGACCAACAAGCCAGGACACCCCTCTTAACCAACCAAACACAACACAAGCCTAACTTTTTAGATAGCCAAAAAGGACACATTTTCAGGATTCGCATTGTATCACAATGATAAATATTAAGTAACTTGTTATGTAATGTACAGTGAGGAAACAATCAGATACATTTTAATAAAGCAAGGATCAGTCAGTTTAATGACGCAAATCTGTTTCCTAAATGAAAAAAAAGGAACATTTATAGAGCTAAGAGGGACAAAGGGACCTGAGTTAAAAATAGGGACACTTGGGAGGTATGGTTTTTCATCTCATTTTTTGGATGAGACAACTCTGGGCTTCATGCTAGCTGGGGGTTCAGTTTCCTTCTCCTCTTCATTTCCACACAAGCTAAAGAAATATGAAGAAGAAAAGTCTAAAGCAGGAAGACACAGCCTTGCAGACAGGGGACACCAGGATTGTGTTTCTGAGGCTATTTAGTCCCAAGCAGGCCTCATGCTTGTTGGTGTCCAGCATATGTTTGTGGCCTGCCCCAACAATTATACGGTATAGAAGTAATTACTTGCTTGAATAGCCTGGAACTTTTAGCGGCACTTTGTGTATTATTGGTGCTGCTTCCTGCTGTGAGCTGTGCAAGCTGTTGATTTGTAAAGAAACTGTGTGAATGGCTAAAGCTGTGTGCGACCCATCTAGCGATTAGTAAAGGAGAATATGAATTTTGTCCTGCCTTTGTCCCTGGCACCATACATCACGGGCCCCTCACCACTAGGTATCTCAGGCAGTTGAGGACTACTACCACCTTCAGACAGAGCCTTGGGGGAGTATTTCTATCATCTGCAACCCCCTCCTCACTGCTGTGTCGTCTGCATGAGAGGCATGGTGAGTGAGTGCTACTGTGACACAAGTAAGTCACTACTCAATCTATCCCTACTACTCTCATCTCACCACAATGCTCTGCACGCTGCACAGTACATGCAAAGATAACCTGATAGACTTATGTAGAGGCATACTTAGCTACCTTTGAAAGGACTTCTGCATAAGAGTCATGGCCAAAGGTAAAATGGGCAGGTCTGCTTGCCCCATTCCTGAGCAGGGAAGCCAAAAAGACCTACTTTGACCTCAAACCTGAGGCTGCACAGGGCTATGGGAGACTTAAAACAGAGATCCTGGCTCGGTTTGGGGTTACCCTAAAAGTCCAAGCCCAAAGACTGCACATGTGGTTCATATGGTTATGGCTAAACTCCTCCCACGTTCCCCAGATATATAACTGATCCAGCTCGCATCAAATGGCTACAACCCGAGGTGCTGTTGGCACCAGACATGGTACAACGGGTCATCCTGGACCGGTAGCTGAGAGCACTGCCCACCGCGGTGCTGTAGGTGGAAAAGGAGTATGGTCAATGTGAAACAAAACATCCGACCAACTTTAGAGCAATACTACTGCTCGTGAAGGGTCTGCAAGAAAGCTCCCTTTACCACCCCTCAACCACCCAGCCACAGAAACCTACAGAAGTACCTGTTCCAGGTTCAAGGGGGCTAAGAGCCAGGCAGAGACTGTGACTTCAGGAAGACCTGAGCTCTGTGGTGATGGATTAAGTAGTGGACAGTTGTGATGTTTCCGTTGCCGAGAATTAGGTTATATTTCCATGAACTGTCCTATGGCTTCTGAAGTAATGCAATGTGATGTTGCTTTTTGCCAAAAACGCATGTCTATTTGCTCAGGTGGTGTGTACTACTGCATGTATGAAGGGATCAAAAAGACATATGTGTGAACTTGTGTAAATGGGGACACATGTGAGTATCAAACCACTGTAATGCGTTTTGTGACACTATATGTGCCAATGTTGCATAAGGCGGGGTTAGTCCCTACATTAGTGTACAAGGTAATCCTGGGAAGGGATTTTCTCCATTTCTGGGAGCTTTTTGACCTCAGTATAAGGAAAAATTGCCCTGAGCCAGTGGGCGAACCCAAGCAGAAGAGAGCAGATTTCCATTTACTGCTATGGCAGGTGACCTAGATGTCACCGCCATTCCCTCGTAGAACAGAACTGAAAGACGGTCACTTCTTCAGGAACCACTCCCCAGGTTATGCCCAGACAAACTTATAGCGAACAAGAGGACTTCCAGAGTGAGCAACGGAGAGACCCAGAGGCTTCACCCGGTTCTAGGAAAATGTGAATAGTTTTTATTTAATGAGAGCAGTAAGGTCTCGTGTAAGGCTTTTCTTTTCCGCTAAAGTCGAGAGCCTTGGAACATGAATTGTTTCATCCAGTGGACAAAAAGGAGAATAAAGTGATCCAGCAGTTGGTAGCTCTAAAGCCCCATAGAAAGACTGTTTTTGCTCTTGCCCATGGACACCTTATGAGCGGTCATTTGGGGTTCCAGAAAACCACTGATTGCAGATTTTTTGACCAGGTGTGGTTGGTGAGGTCAAAGAGTACTGGGAATCATGTCTCGAGTGCCAAATTTCTGCCCCTGTACTGCACTTTCGCAGTCCATTGGTACCTTTACCCATCCTCGAGGTGCCATTAGAATATATTGGTTTTTATTTTTGGGGGTTCCTTAAGTTGCGAAAGTCAAACATGCTGGACCCAAACAAGAAGTCGTATAGTACACAACATTGTACTACATTATCCGATACCCCAAGGCCATACCCCTGCTTAATATGACATCTAAGACGATTTCCATAGAATTGGTCCATGTGTTTAGTAGAGTGGGCATTCCTAAAGAAATACTTACAGGCAAAGAAACCCCCTTCATGTCTAGGATAATGAAAGAGCTCTGCAGGCTGTTTTAAAGTGTCCCTGCTCCAGAATTCGGTCTATCACCTACAGATTTATGGGCTGGCCCAGCATTTTAACAAGAAGAAGGTAGTGGAGAAAGATGGGAAAAATTAGAATTTTTATTCCCCTACCTACTGTTTACCATAAGGATAGTACTCCAGTCGTCTACCAGATTTTCAACATTTGTACTCTTGTATAGAGAGCATTCCTGGAGGTTTATTAGGTGTGGCAAAGAGACATGGGAAGGACTGGTCACTTCATACAAAAGTGCAATAGAGCATGTCTCACAGATGCAACATAGGGTTGCAGCCTTTATACCCATTGTTAAGGAGCATATAGCACAGGCACAAAGGGTGCTACTTTCGTGCCAGGAAACCAAGTTATGGTGCTGGTCCCTACAGCAGAAAGTAAATTTCTAGCCAAATGCAAGGGTCAGTTTAAAATTAATGGAAAGAGTGGTGGAGGTGGACTACAAAGCTTACCAGCTGGGTAAAAGAAAACCTGAACAGATTTGCCATGTAAATCTGATAAAACCCTGGAAAGTGCGGCATGCACTGTCCATAGAACTTGCTCTATCCTCCTATGAGGCCTCTGTGATAGGTAAAGATAGCCTGTCTGATGGACAGAAGAAAGAGGTCAAACAATTGGTTTGATTGTTTTTTTAACTGAGAATTCTTTTCTTAGAAGCCAGGGCAGACTACCCTTATGATATTATAATGGAGTTCCTGAGTTTAGGAGAGAAGCAGTCTCAAAAGAGATTAAGGATATGCTTGAGATGGGGGTAATTGAAGAGTCCCATACTGAATGGTCCAGCCCCATTGTGCTAATTTCTAAGCTGGATTGTATTATCAGGTTCTGTAATGACTTTAGGTAATTGAATACTATCTCTAAGTTTTTAACAAACATCAAATACTTGTTGTACAAAAAGAAAGCCAGCGCTATTGTGAAAAAGAACAAATATGCCAAAAAATAAAAAAATAAAAACTGGGCATTTACCACTGTAAAGTGTCAGTTTTAATCGGCATAACAACTTTTAAAATACAACGCGTTTCATAAACACTCTTGGTTTACTTCATTTTGTTCAAAAAAAAAGAAAAAACATTATGTTTAAAATTCCTTGGGGGAAAGATCTAGGGGGAAAAATTTGGATTGAGCTAAAAAAGTTTTGGTAAATGAACCCCAAAATTTGATTAGACAATATATAGAAAAAAAAGAGGAAAGTTTTAAAAAAACTTTGGGAGACACTTTTAGCTAGCCCCTTTTTCTGCAGCAGGACATAGAATTTTCAGGCTTGATAGGCATATTAGAGAAATAAACTGTGGGGACCCCAACAACTTACAAAGAAACTACTTCAGAAGAACCCTTTTTTGGATTCATTACTTGATTTCTAGGGGCCCCAAAAGGGGCATAAATAAAAGTTTCATTTTGGGGAGCTTATTTTGGAAAATAGAGGGTTTTTATATTTTTTAAAAATAAATTTTTACATGTTTTGTTACTTGCTACACATATTTTCTAATTACCCCCTATATAGCTGGGAAAGAGTTTTCAAACACATGCTTGAAAAAGGGGAGGAGTCTCCCCGAAACTCGGGGCATGCGCTTGACGGGGCTGCCCGGACACTCTGTAACTCCTCACGAGTCCCTCTATAGGGCGAAAAATTGCTTCTGGACTGCTTATGGTCTTCTCGCACAAGTTTTTGCTTAAATGGACACGGAATCCCCTGCCATAGACATCTAACGCGGAATGCTTGATGTCAAGATCCTATTAGGACATGAACTACGGCTTTGGGGGGAAAAGTTTTGACCCCCAGCAAGTATAATACCTTGTTATACTGCTATGAAATGATTTTACTATTTTTGTGATAGAAATAAAAGTATTTTATGCCTAAAAAGAGGCTTTACAATGGTGGCTTATAACTAGAGATGGGCGAATTTCCCGAATTTCGGTTCGTTCATTTCCCCCGGTTTTCTCGGAAAAAAAATAACTTCGTTCCGAATTATTTGGGACGAATCATTTTAAAAAAACAGTTTTTTTCCCGGGGGCGCACAGGGGCCCGGGGTGCGTGAACATTTTTGCCATGTTAAATAGGGCAGAGGGAGTTTTTTTTGGGTTTTTTTCTTTACTGTTGTGTTTTAGTTTTGACACCAGATGACTCCCCGCCACTCTTAGAATCGCTTCACTAAAAAATTCCCCTGGGCACTTAAGAGGGGGAAAATGACCCAAAAAAATGAAGGGGGAATTTTAGCCTATAAGGCATGGCAGCGACAGCTGGGAAAAAAAAAAGCTGGGGGCTCAGGTGGAACATCAGTACAGAGTGGGAGGTGATGGCGGGGCCACACAGCATGAGGCAGCAGTGGCACAATGATATTCTGGAGGTGGGGAAAAAAAGGAGTAAGGGCCCCAAGTGGCACAATGACCCCAGTGTGGGGGTTAAAGGCAGCAGCCAAAAGCACAGCATGAGGTCAGACAGTGGGACAATTTACAGGTGTAGGTCACGGCAGCAGGGCCCGGGACAGGGATGAGGTCAGACAGTGCACAATGACAGTGGGGTAGGTCCCCGGCAGCAGCCAAAAGAGCACATGAGGGCAACAGTGGGACAATGAAAAACAGTGTGGAAGGCACGGCAGCAGCCCCCAGCAGCACATGAGGTCGACGTGGCACAAATTACATTTTAGAGGGGGCAAAAACAGAAAAGGCCCCCCAAGAGTGGGACCCAAAGGCACGGGTGGTTTATGCAGCAGCCACACGCAGCATGAGGTCAGACATTTGGGACTATGACATTTTTTGGAGGGGGGCAAAAAAAGGAGTAGGCCACAGATTTGGGAAATGACACAGTGTGGAGGTCACGGCAGCACCACAGCAAACAGCCCTAGGTCAGACAGTGGCACAATTTAAAATTCTGGAGGGGGGTAAAAACAGGGGTACCACAAGTGGGAAAAATGGCAAAAGTGTGTTGGGCATGGCGCAGCCACAGCAGCAGCAGGGGGTCAGACAGTGGCACAATGACATTCTGGAGGTGGGAAAAACAGGATAAGGCCACAGAGTGGGGACCAGGAAAATCAAAAAGAAGGTTCGTTTTGACGAAAAGCCCGCGTACGCAACAAATCACAGCCAACAAGCCCCAAACCTTCTCGACTACGACACACCCCCCCGCGGTTCCCTCCCTCCCTCCTCCCCCCCCCCCCGCCCAGCCCGACGTCATCGCAACCCGTACCCTTCCACCGAGCCCCATCCCTCGCGTTCCCACCGCCACCCCACCCCCTTCCCCCCTCACCTCCCCCGCACCCCCCCCCAAGACGCAACCACCACCCCCTCCTAGCCTAATACCTTCCGAACTGCCGACCCCGGGGGCAACTCTATCCCAAAGCGCAGCGCGAGCAAATATGTCCATTCCTGTACCCAAAAAAAAAAAAAAAACACATCCCACAACTACCTTTCTCCCTCACACTACCACACTCCACAATCCCTTGCGTCCCGTGAGCGTCGCCCAACCGGATCCACCCTATTCTCCCCCACTTCCCCTCTTCCCGCACCCGTCCCATTGTATATGCCCGGCATCCGCCACATCAGCCTCAAGAGGTCAGCCATTTGCCCAATCCACTTGTAGTAGACACGGCACGCAGCCACAGCATCAGCATGAAGTCAGACAGTGGCAAATGACATAGTGTGTAGGGACCCGGCATCCGCAAGCCGCATCAGCCAATAGGTCATTACAGTAGGCAGCAATGACAGTGTTGTAGGATCACGCAGCAGCCACAGCACAGCATGAGGTCAAGACAGTTGCAACAATGACAGAGCGTGTAGGTCATGGCAGTCGCCACACCAGCAGCATGAGGTCAACAGTGAGCACAATGACAATCATGAGTGGCAAAACATGAGTAGGCCACAGAGTGTGATAAGTGACCCGAATTGTGGCGAGGTCCAGCGCACAGCCACAGCAGCAGCATGAGGTTCCGACAGTGCACAATGACATTCTGGAGGGTGGCAAAAACAGGAGTATCCACAGAGTGGACAATGAACAAGTGTGTATGTCACGCAGGTATCCACAGCAACAGCATGAGTCAGACAGTGGCACAATACACATGTTAGTCACGGCGAATCAGCACAGCAGGCATCAGATGAGGTCAGACAGTGGCACAATGACAGAGTGTGTAGGTCACGTCAGCACCACAGCAGCAGCATGAGGTCAGACAGTGGCACAATGACTGAGTGTAGTCCGGCAGCAGCCACAGCAGCAGCAATAGGGTCAACAGTGGCACAATGACACGAGTTTGTAGGTTCACGGCATGCAGGCCTCAGCACAGCAATGCAGGTCAGACGAGTGGCACAATGAACAGAGTGTGTAGGTCACGTTCATCAGCACAGAAGCAGTCATGAGGTCAGACAGTGGCACAATGACAGTGTGTAGGTCACGGCAGCAGCCACAGCAGCAGCATGAGGTCAGACATTGGCACAATGACTGAGAGCGGAGGTCACGGCAGCAGCAGCATGAGGTCAGGCAGGGCACAATGACCATTCTGGAGGTTCGGTAAAACACAGTAATAGGCCACAGAGTGGCACAATGACAGAGAGTGAGTCACAGCAGCAGCATGAGGTCGGAGTGTGGCACAATGACACAGAGTGGAGGCCACGGCAGCAGCAGCATGAGGTCAGACAGTGGCACAATGACATTCTTCAGATGGCAAAAACAGGAGCAGGCCACCGAGTTGCACAATGGCACAGTGTGGAGGTCACGGCAGCAGCATGAGGTCAGACAGTGGCACAATGACATTCTGGAGGTGGCAAAACAGTAGTAGGCCACAGAGTGGCACAATAACAGAGTGACGAGCAGCATGAGGTCAGACAGTGGCACAATGACATTCTGGAGGTGGCAAAACAGTAGTAGGCCACAGAGTGGCACAATGACAGAGAGTGGAGGTGACGGTGTTAGCAGCATGATGTCAGACAGGGCACAATGACACAGTGGGAGGGCAAGCAGCAGCAGCATGAGGTCAGGCATGGCACAATGAATTCTGGAGGTGGACAAAAACAGAGCAGGCCACAAGTGGGCACAATGACACAGTGTGGAGGTCACGGCAACAGCAGCATGAGGTCAGACAGTGGCACAATTACATTCTGGAGGTGGCAAAAACAGGATTAGGCCACAGAATGGCACAATGACACAGTGTGGTGGGCACAGCAGCAACAGCATGAGGTCAGACAGTGGATCAATGACTTTCTGGAGGTGGCAAAACAGTAGTAGGCCACAGAGTGGCACAATGACAGAGAGTGGAGGTGACGGTGGCAGCAGCATGAGGTCAGACAGTGGCACAATCACATTCTGGAGGTGGAAAAAACTGGAGTAGGCCACAGAGTGGCACAATGACAGAGAGTGGAGGTGACGGCGGCAGGAGCAACAGCATGAGGTCAGAGAGTGGCACAATGACAGTGTGGGTGTCACGGCACCAGCAGCAGCAGCATGAGGTCATAAAGTGGCACAATAACAGAGTGTGGAGGTGGGTGGCAATACCAGTCCCTGGTAAAGATGGTTGGTGGCAGATGGAGAAACTGTCAGCAGATGTGTGGCATCAGGCGGGTGGCGGCATCAGAATAGTGGCTGAGGCAGGTAGTTTGAACCCAGACTCATTTCTCACAGTTTTGGTGAGGCGTCATGGCTGATGTAGTCTGACGCCTAAGGCATTGGTGTGTGGAAATCCTGGCCGATCCACGCCTGATTCATCTTGACAAAGGTCAGTCGTTCCACATGTCCCGTGGAAAAGTGGGTTCTCCTTGGGGTAACGATGGCCCCCACTGCACTGAAAACCCGCTCTGATGCCACACTACTGGCCGGGCAGGACAGCTTCTCCACTGCAAACTCGGAAAGTTGCGGCCACACATCCAGTTGGCTGCCCAGTAGTCCAGCGGATCTTCTAACTGGGGTGGCAGAGTGCTGTCCAAGTAGGCCACCACCTGTTGGTTCAGGGTCTGCTCCAGGTCCTGCTGCTGCTGCTGCCGGCGACTTCCCTCCTCGCTAGGCGGGTGAAGGAAGCTGCTCATCAGTGACTCCAGACATAGGTTGCTGCTCATGGAGCTGGTACTGCTCCTATCCCCCCACCTTCCCCCAGCAGCCGCGGCAGTAGTACGTGAGCGCTGAAGAACCCCCCGGTCAGACCTGTCAGAGGAGGGACAATGCCGCACATAGGCAGCGGCCAACTGACTACGAAGTATTTCCCTATAGTATTTGAGTTTGTCCTCCCTCTCAATAACTGGGAAAACGGCTCCCATTTTGGCCCCGGCAGCGGGCCAATGGGGTGGAGGCCAGAAGTCATCCCTCTGCCGGACGATTTGGGCCCTGTCATAGCCAGGCAAATCAGCAGCGGGGGCCATTGCACAAGTGACCCCGGGGGGCCCCCTGCCTCCATTCCACTTTAACTGCCACGTGTTTGTGGTCATCTCCCCCTCGTCTTCTCATCCCCATTCCCCTCCTCCAGCTGCTCCTCTCCTCCTCTTTTCCACCGGGGTAAAAAATCCACTCATTTCACCAGACAATGCTTCGCTCCAATGCCCTCCTCCTCCCCTTTCATCCCCACCGGGACTCATGTGGCGGAATGTTTTCCCACGTTTCATTCCCCCTGCCCAAAGATTTTCAGCATCTGTTCGGGGACTGAAGCTGGAATACGTTATTCATCCCGTAGTCCTGGTGAGGGACAAAAAAACATGGCCTCCTCGAAGGGCCTAAACAAACGGCAGGCTCAGCTAGCTGCCACTGGCTGACATCAAATTTTCACAGGGATATCCTGTCAGCCTAGCTCATCAAAAAATCTTTAAGGGCCTTTCTCTTTTCATACGGTTGGTCCAACATATGGGGCTGGAATTCCAACGGGGGGAAAATCGCTACAGAGTTTTTGGGGGGACCCCGTTCTGCCGCTTAACCGAGGGGGGTTTCCGGGCTTTGTGGGAAGGAGAAGTGCAGCACGTTTCCTGGCCCATTTTCAAAATCTTCTGAAGATCGGGGGAAGACTTCGGGAACCTTTTCACAACCAGTTGAACAATCGCCATGCGGGGCCCATGGACCATCCCCCCCTCTGTGCAGCGCGGAAACACCAGTTACTCCCTTGTCGTCACCAGGGTTCTGTTTGCAGTTGGCGAAAAAAAAGCCACACATCGTTTCTGCGCTGACGTGGACATTCCCCTCCCCTGTGTGACTCATTCCCCAAAGGCAACCGGTGTAAACTGTGTGACACTGCTGTCCCCTACACATGGGGTATAGCAGCAGTATTGTGGAGGCTGAGATATGGGGTGGAGGAGGAGGGGATCGGCATTGGCGCAAGCCGCATTTTACAACGTGGAGGAGAAAGTGTCGTCCCTTCCAAGTTGTTGGTGTCCCGGGGCCATATATAGGGACACGCAAGGTGCATAAAAATACAGAGAACCCCCCCAAGCCCCAATTTGGGGGGCATCATTTTCGCTCCTAGAACACCCCCCAAAAGGCGGATTCATTTGCACCCTTTTGGGTCTTATGTCCCAAGTCATTTCAAGATACGCGGGATTTCTCTCCCGGTTACATAAATGGTCTTGAACAGAACATACTGTTGAGTGCGATGTGGAGGTCTTTATACGTCTATTCTGCACCGCTAGCCTCCTGCTCTTAAAAAACCATCTTCATTTTTTTTTGGGGGTTTTCCCAGGAATTATGGGAAATTTATTTTATTGGTGACAATTTTCCATGACACAAAATTTTTTTTTCTTTTGATTCCACTGTTTTTTGAGTAAAAGGGGGTGTCGATGGGGCGAAGTTTACCTTCTCGGGCTAATTAGTTATGGCTTGGGGGGAGTTCGCCTACATCTACCCCCCGAAAAACCGTTTTTGCTTTTTTGTTTTGGTAGGAGATAAAACGATGACCTTCTTTTCATTTGGGGGGGGCGATGTATCTGCCATACCTACCTTTTTTTTTTATTTGAATAATAATCCTTAAATTTACATTTTGTGCACCAAGTGGGGGATGGAAAATCCCTTTCATGATCTCACATACTGGAGTACCAGGCCAAAAATTGCCACACAGACCTATCGTAAGGAAAAAGGGAGCAAAAAACATATTCATCACTGAAGTTTCCACCCTAAAAACACCCCCAGGTCATACCGTGGGGGAAATAAAAACCCCGACCATGAAAATTGTAGTCGACAGGATGGGGAAATTTTTAGTGAATTAAAAACTATCTTTGCAGATTGCCAAAAGGGGGTATCCTGCTTGGGCTTGCAACGAGCGACTGTATAATGCAAAATAAAAAAAGGGATGAACTGCTTTTCCGCAAAGAGTATTAAATCTCAGGAACAGGGATTTCAGGAGAAAAATATTTTGGGATTTTATTACAATACCAATTTAAAGCAATTAAAAATAATTTCTAAAACATCTACGTGTTATTTGGGAATCCCGTCCTTGGGAATTCTTCTGGGGGGCCCCGTGTTGCCCCCCCAAACTCGCACCGGGGGAGTTGTTAGCCCCTAATAAATTTTAGTTCAAGACGTTTTAATCAAACAGGCCAAGTACAAAAGGGTTTTATAAATGCGGTTCCCAAACCCCTTTCAGGTTTTGGGGTTTGCACCCCCCCGGAAAAGGGGTTTTATAACAGCAAAAAAAAAAAATCATTTTTATTCGCAATTACATAAATTGTAAAATCACACCATGTAGTGTACTTAGCCACCTGCACAATGCAATCTCCGGGGGGGAGTACCACCTAGATTAAAACCCGTAATTCCGAAAATCTTAATATATCACTAACCCTCTGTCGTAAAAGTCCCAACTTTCTAATATTTTTGAGACGTACTGCAGGTAATTTTAGTAAACAAAAAATTATGGGTATTGTAGGGTGACCAAATCAATACGGGGGGGGGACCTGGGGCATAGCTTCTGACAGGGAGGATTGGATTTTGCTCTGACACTGCAGCCCCTTTGGGCTAAATCTTAAAAGAAGTGGATTTCCATTTCTAGATTTATATCATGTTGGTTCTCTGTATTCTACTATGCTTTTAAAATTTCTATAGGCTTTAAAGTTAGGACGTCATAGTATCTTAATACTGTCTGTGGGGGTTTTGTGGTTTAGGGTGTGTTAATTCGCAGGTTTTTTTCCCCCTTTTTTTTTTTTTTTCCCCCTTCACCCTGCCGGGATTTTTTGCTTAAAACATATTTCATCCCATTGTTATCATTAACATTATTATCTTTGTTTCTGAGGAAATATCAGGGGTTTTTTTTTGTTACAAGGGTTTCCCCTTTCCCCGAAGGCCTTTATGTCCCACTGTAGTATTTGAGAGGCTGGTACCGGGGTTTTCCTTTGCTTTCCGCCTCTGTCACAGGGTTTCCTCCTGCTATTGTTGCCTTGGTTACTGTTCCGTCACTTCCTGGTGACGCCCCATTGGGTTTTCAGGGGCTGTGTTGGCTTCTTTCAACCAGGGTCCCCCGGGAAATTGGGCAGTTATCTCCGGAGGGGGGGAGCACTGGGAAAAAGGTGAGTTCACCCCTATTGTTGTTTTATTTTACTATATTAAAAACACTGTTATTCAGCAAGCATCCCTGACTAAGGGGGTACTTTACACCTGAAACGCGTCGCGTTACCATTTTGAGTTTTTTTCTATGCCCTGTTGGGGTACTTGGGTTTTTTCTATTTTTCAATAAGGATTACGCTTTTTTTAAACTGCTTTTTGGGACCGTGGGATCATCTTCTTCATATACTTTGTGCCCGGGCCGGGAAACACATTCACCCATGGGCCCTAAAGGACATTACTGGCCCCGACCGAGTTTCAGCCCGACGTCCGCGCTGCCGTGTACCCGGGAAAAAACCGATAAGCTAAGGACTGGCCCCCTTCTGTTCTACATATTTATGAAGTTCTGGTACTGCCTTTTTGGAAAATAAAATTTCGGTTGGAAATCTAATTCGGCTCGGCACAAACCATTAGTTCTCTGAACGGTCAGGTCCCCCATTTGGAAAGGGAGGGCTGAAGTACCAACAACTTTGGACAGGAGCACGGTCAGCTTCTCCCCCCTTAGGATGGTTGGACGCATACTGTTGTCTCTTTGCAATCGCCTCGCTGAACGACTGCTGGCGCCATGAGTAGCGAGGAGCAGGAGCATCTGACCGGGAGATGATGTCAAAGAGAAACAGCTCCCTTCTGCAGAGGTGGTGGAGCCTTGACTGGCTGAAATGGCATGCGTGCCACTTGGCGCTCCTGCTGCTGCTGTGGCGGCAGGATGGACCATCACATCTGAGCCACATTTCTCCCAGGCCACCGGATGGTGACGCTGCATGTGTTGACGCAGGGCCGTGGTGCCAACGTTAGCTCCTGGCCACGCTTCACTTTCTGCCCACAGATTCTACATATACCCATATTCGGCTCCTCCAGTGTCTTACCAAAGAACTGCCACACCGCCGAGTATCGGATTTTACCGCCAACGCTCCGCACTGAGTGACTTCTACCGCCGCTGCATCGCTGAGCCCCTGTGCCGCTACTTTCTTTGACCTGCGAAGCGGGTTTTTAACCCTTGGCTCCCGACCTCACACTGCTGCTACCCTGCTGACTCACGGCCACACAACCCACTTGCTGGCTGCGCCGCTGCCTGACGCGCAAGCTGACGCCCTCTTATCCTGACGATGATGAAGCCCTTGCCTCACCCGGCTCCCAAGTGCGGTCGGCTACATCATCATCTATTTGTGTTTCATCGTCACTGCTGTCCTCATCACCGGTCTTGGTATGCAGAGGCTGACCCCTCACAACATGACCTCCCATGCCACTCTCAACATCTATACTTTGCCGCCTACTGCAAGAAGCAGGGGATATTGGCCCCATTTCTTCGCTGCCAAGTAGCTGCTGACTGCTCTCCTCAAATTGTTTCATCCTCACTATATAGTGGCGCTGAGCCCAGACCACATAGTAGATCTCTGGCTGAGGGAACCGGATGGGACAGAGGCGGGTTGAGGACAGGTGAGGGCCGCTGACCCGGGCCATGCCAACTAAGGGTTGTGTCTGACGTTCCCACCGACTCTTGGCTGGGGTTGTCAGATGTCATCTGGGAGGAAATGGATGACCTAGTCAACCAATCAAGAACCCTTGGGTTGCTAGTCAGCACACGGCCGCTAGATGACAGCGGCAGTTGTGGCCTCACCGAGTGACCCCTGCTGCGACGTCCCCTTGCTGTGCTGTGACCTGGGCCTGCTCCAGGAATGTTTGTGCCTCTGCCACTTGCAGGTGAAGAGCCTGCCACCTCTCTGTCTGACATACTGTTTGTTCTAAATGTACAGACACTGTTTGATGAAGATATCTGTGTATGATAAATACACACCCTGTATTTGACTCCAAATGAACCCACTAAGAAGCTTGGGTGACCCTTGGATATAAATTGCGCTCCACAAATGGACAGGAAAAATTTACTTGTATGTGCCGTTTAAAAACTCTGTGTATTTTACTGAATATAAAAGTACAAACAGGCTTAATTAACCTTCGGATATGAATTATGCTACAGAATTTCTTCTTTGGCGGTGAAAAACAAAGTTTCTTTTACTGAGTACAACTGCAGAAAAATACTTAGTTAACCCTTGGATGTAAATTGCGCAAAAGAATTGAGCAGCCAAAAACTACCAGCTTTGTAGCATGTTACAATGGCGTGTATTTTACGGTACACAACAAGAGAAAAACTTGTAATTTAACCCTTGGGTTAGAAAAATGCTACAGGAAAAATTTTTTTTTGGGCGGGAAATAAACGGTTTTCTTTTAGCCCACCAAAACAGCAGAACAACGCTTAATTAACCCTGGATGAAAATTTGCCAAAAGAATTGAGCAACCAAAAACCGAGCTTTGTAAGTTTACAAGGGCGTTTTTTTACGCTCACAACAGAAAAAACTTTGAAAATTAAACCCTTTTCGCTTGTGAATTATCTGCAGAAAAATGTATTTTTTGGCGGGGGAAAAAAGACAGTTTTTTTTAGTCTCCACAACAGCAAAAACAAGTTTAATTAGCCCAGGATGTAAATTGCCAAAAGAATTGGCAGCCAAAAATGAAGGGGTATTTGTATTGTAAAAATTTTTTGTTTCTTTAAATGAATACAACCGGAACAGGGTTTTAAGAAAACCCTTGGGATATTCAATGTGCTGTGAGCAATAGCTTTAAAAAATTATTGCAGCTGCACTGGACACACACGGGAAATTTAGATCCAATACCCCACAAAATCAAAATAAAAACGTTAAAGAAGCAGTCTCTAGACAAGCTGTGACCCCCCCAAAAATTTGGGTGTATAAAAATGAGTTTTTGTATGAATATCATAAGCGCCCGGGGACACCTCCCCCAATCAGTACAGGAGACAGTTATGAGCTCCCGTGTCGCGCCCGGATTTTTATAGTGCGGGGACGTCACAGAATCCCGCCTCTCGATTGGCTTCATTTCTGCACATGCATGAGGGCTCTGCCTTCTTCCCCAGAGTTTTTGCCCCTGTAACGCCATGTGCTCGCACCATTTTATCGATCAAAAGCACACTTCTTCACGGAAATCCCCCCCAAAAATTTACTTTGTTCCCAACCGAAGTTTCCTGAAATTCTTAAAAGAATTCCACTTGTTAGAATCAAATTGTCCCCTCTTACATATAATAAATGGATTGTACGCCCCGGGAGGAGGCGTAAACCAAGTTTCCACCCCCTAGACATTCAATTTCTAGCGGCACATATTTCCCCGCTAGTAATTTACAGTCACTTTCTCCCCCGCGGCGTATTGTCTGAGCGGGGAGAAGAGGCCCTAATCCATGTTCTGTATGGAACTGTGGATTACGTAAATTTTTGGGCTTTTCTCGGCCCCTATTTAGCGCAGTACGGCGGGAATAAGGGGCCCAAAACGTCCCAAAGTCACCCTTGAACATAGCCTTAGGCACAATACGCCTCAAACGTGCGAAATGCATCCCAAAAAAACCGTGTGAACATACCCTTCAGCTCTCCTCAGCCAGTCACCGAAGAAAACATTTGTGTTCTTAGGACAGAACTTGTCACACAACAGTACATGTAAAAAAAACAGCAAAATCTTCGTACATGAGTTCATATATATATACACATCATTAAACACCATGCTCATGGCCAAGTATAAACTCCCAAGATAAGAAAAAAAAAAGATCTGTCTTTCCTTCAAACAGATTCAAAATTGTAAGTTTTTCTTAAATATATCTATTAATTTTTATTTCTATGAAGCATCTTCTACACTAAGTTATTGACACAAGTTACAAAGCCTGCTTGGCGCCACGCTCATGATGTCATAGAAAACACTGAATATTTAAGCTGTTGAAACCCAGTGTATGGCTAATCCTATACGTACAACGATCTGAAGTAACACATCACTGGTGAGTCATGAAGAGATTGACTACATGGTCTGTTGTGTGACACGTGTAAATTGAATAGGAATGGGTTATCGTGTTATTTCCTTTAGACACTAATGACTATTGAAGAGGTATCGGTGATATACATTGTTTGTCAGGAAAGGCTTTATGTATCCTGTTGATGTCTGCTGAAATATTGGGTCTTCAGGCCATGGATTAGCATACTGTCAGATTCCCTGTCAAACATACAACTATATAGGAGTCAGTGTTGTTCTCTTCATTTTCTACTTTTTCACATTTTTATGTTGTACTTTGAGTGAACTTGTCTACACCAATTTATCGAGCATATTGAAATACTAAGAAAAAACAGAACAAAAGAAACACTACTTTTCTAAGAAAAGAGTAACGGAATGAGCAACTATTATTGTAAGCCACCTCTAAAAGAAGGACACCCAACTCAACCCCCAACTCTCCAAACAAAGTAGCCTCCTCTTACCAAAGCTATTTGTGCTCCATTGTCTGCCTAGACATCTTCCTGAACTCAAGTGTCTAGGTTTGACTCCACCAGAAAGTGGAGTCAGGTTGCAGGTGGATGAGGAACCCGATGGCCACCCCCATCTAAACTGATAACTAGACATTAAACAATTACTTAAAGATATAAGGTTATACACCCTAATATAACCAGAACTATAACAAATTCTTGAACGTCTGATTAAACCATAAGGTCACAACCAAAAGATGTAAGTGCCTATCATACAACATAAAACCCTCATTTAATTAAGATTAAAGGGGTTTCTGACCGCAGTGATTAGATTTTAACATATAGGGAAAGGTAAATAAAGACTATTACCAAATACATTGCTGTTTTGATCTTGCTTTGTTCAGGAGATAAAGAATATTTTATCTGCTGCTTTTGTACACAAGTTAATTTAGGTTACCGGCCACCTCTCCCTGTTCTCTCCCTCTATTCTGATTGATCCAATCTTCTGTCCAACCATGGCAAGTCACCACCTGCTGAGTCTTATCCCTAGTACAGAAGCTAGTTTACCAAAGATAATGTTTTACCGCTTAGAATTCTGTAGCTTTGTGCACTAAAGATGATAAATTTCCAGGAGTCATGTCATTGTAAAAGGCTCAGCTAGGAATAGCAGAGCTGATATGCCAATCACTGCTATAGACCCACCCACAGCCTGATCAAGAGGTGTGAGTCTGAAGCGGCCTGTGACTCTTTAAAACTGCATGGCAAGGAAATCCCTTTAAATAGTATTCTATATAATTTATGGCTGTACAATAAGAACTATATGTAGTTCAACATACTATTTTTAGCTGTATTCTTCCTCTTACTAATTGACACGTAAATATTTTTAGGAACTAAAAACTATTTTGACTACTTGCACCTTACATGTCATGCAATACAGAGGAAATATTTAGTACTTGTATGTGCTGCCATCATTCTATAGTCTCTACTGCCATTAACTTTCAATGACAACTTAGAGTTGATTTGGCTTATAACTTGCATCTGATCAGCACGGACATAATGATTTCTCTTCTTGATCACAAAATACACATCTAGGGTACATCGGAGAAATAACCATCCCAATGTTACAAAGCAGAAATTTTAGGTAGAATAAAATCAAATGATTTAGAAATTATAACAGATAACAAGGAATATGTCTCTAAAAGTTCATTTTAGTACAATAGATTAAAATTTTACGTGAGTTCTAAAAAAGTCAATTCTAATATTGATGCAGTTCAATGCAAATGTGATCCTAGACTAATATTGGTGGTACCTGTTCAACTTACTGGAAGGAGCAGCACAAGGGGGGCTTGAAATTTCTGCACTTCCCCATCCCGTCAGGGTGTAGGCAGAACCTCGAGCATAATAATGTGTGCCCTGTTAAACAAGTGAAAAAATGTGTTAAAAATAACATTTAAATTTAGCAATTCATGTAATAATGTTAATATCAGAAATTATAACATTTATTTAATGCCATTATATTCCACAGTACAGAAATAAAAATTGGTCAGCACATCCAAAACAATTTTAAAGAAATTTGTTTATGTGCCCCCTGGTGTGGCAGCAAAGCAATGCAAACACAACAAATCAGCAGCACTCAACAAACGAGACACATAAAGTGAACTATTTCTAAATACATTTCTGCCACTCCTTGAATACATGAAAATTTGAGGTTGTTAGCGCACATTTTTTTCACAAGGGCCCATCCACCAATGACAAGGTGATCTCAGGTCAGGTGGGAACCTACTTTGACACCTTACCTCACTTGATGTCTGTTCAGACCTCCATATTTTCAGGGAGAGACGGTCCCACCTACACAAATTTCTTTAAAATTTTTTAGATGTGCTGATCAGTTTTTATTTTTTAATGGTCTGAAAGGGGGTGTGGCTGCCCCCATTTTTTTAATCAGATCAAAATGTAGCTGGGACCTTCTTTCCCTGAAAACATGGAGGTCTGAACAGATACCAAGCGAGGTAAAATGTCAGAGTAGGTTCCCATCTGAACTGAGGTCACATTGTTGCTGGTGGATGGGCCATCGTGATTTTGATAAAAAATGTGCACTAAAAACCTCAAATTTTCATGGAGTTAAAGAGTGGCAGAAATGCATCTTTTGATAGTTCATATGTTCACTTTAACTGTCTCTTAGCATTTGTAGAGTGCTGATATTTTATTGTGTTTGCAATATATTCCACAGCACTCTACACAGATTGTCACATTGGTCCCTGAAGATCACAATCTTAATTCCAGATTAACCTATCTTTATGTGTCATGAGCCATGGGGAAGGTGCTAGAGTAACGGGGCCAACTGGGCCTTCCATTGTAGTAGTTCCAGAGGCGGAGGACAGTATTGTCACAGCAGCTAGAGTGGAGTGCTGGACCCCTAAACACTTCCCTCATGTCCACAACTATTGTCAATAGAGGGGGTTGCAATTGTAGAGAGACTATGATGCCTGTGGCACTCCTATAGGAGTGATGTCTTGTGTTGGGGTGACTGACAATTGTGAATTTTCGGATGTAGCACTTCATAGTGAAATTTCTGTAGCAGTAAATGATAGGTTACAGTCTGTTTTGTGAGCTCAGTAGTTGTAGTTCTCAAAGTTTGCGTATGAGAGGAGGTTTCATCCTCTTGTGAACCATAAGCAGGTGTAGAGTCTCTAATGGTGACTGGAGCACAGTTCACCCATCTTACTGTATACAGAATAGATACAGAAAACATTCCAAGCAATGCTTCACTGAAAGACCTTCACGCATCAACGTTCTGTGGTGGCAAACTAAAAGTATTCATGGTTTCTTGGCTTTATTGTTCTCTATTGCAGGGGGTAGGTCAGAATAAATTTGTGACGTGAAAGTCGCGTAGAACCAGCTCCCATCGGAAGACCATGAAGAGGCCAATAAAGTAAGAGAGCCCTTGTTCAGCTCTCTCTCTCTCTCCTGACTATGGAAATTATGTGAATGTCCTCTCAGTGTGGACTGCATAGATTCTGGGGATAGTAGTGTTTTACACGATGCTGTGTGAATCCACGGTGTGTGACCCATTCAGGTTAAATTACCTCTTTGGCAGCAGCAGGGTTTGTAGGGAAGACCAGGACACCTCTTAAACACCTTACTCTGGTCTGACTATGACAAACTCTTTCTGAGCTAAGGTTTACATGATGTGTGGTAGTTTAAGAGGAGCATCAGTATGAGCCACTCTTCTCTCCCCTGACTTGTCCAGGATTGGACTAAACTGTGGTGTTAGGAGGCAGGGCTAGTGGACTCCTCCCACAGGTTTTTGGTAAATCCCAGCAGCAACTGATAGTGATTGTGAATACCTAACTCACATGTGCAAACATCAGCCAGTACATGGCAGCAAAGTACAGTACAAGGCACATTGCACATTAGTTAATCCTCAGTGTAAGCACATAACCAAAGCATTGTAAGTACATAACTATTAATACATTATATATTTTCTAACGTAAAGTGACCAATAAGAATTGTGACACAATGTATCAGATCTACTGCCGCATGATGACTGTTCCACTCAACAGCAGTAGAAGGGGTGCTGAGATACCACATATGTTTTTGGATTGTGGGGGAAAGGGGAGCCACCGTGGGAAATGATGTCAGTGGTGGGATTTGAACCCAGGACTGCAAGACAACTTTTAAACCCACGGGCCCTTAACAAAATTAATATATACAATCAGATTAATTTGTACTGAGAAGTAGATTGTGCAGCTTGGCAACATCCAAAATGTTAGGATTTATTTAAAATTTGAATATTTTAAGCATTCAATTAAAAATCTGTTTCCAGTTTGCTGGAAAGTTTATAAACTTTTTAGGATATTCAACATAAATGCTCATTCCACTGTATGAAGATTTAGAACTTTCTAATACAATTTATGTATTAATTTCTTATAACATTACTTATTTCTTCCTGTTGTAATACTGGCCTTATTGTAGGCTCCAACTTATTTCTGCATCTGGAGTCCATACATATGTAGCAAACTTAAACTAGACGGATGACACAACATGATATCACGGCATACAAAAGTTATCTCAACTTTTTCAATGCTTTTGTTGTGATCTAAGGACAGATAACACTAGAAGTTGTGGTTCCCTTAAGAAAACTTTGCTATACCCCTTACTTTCTCTTAACCTATATTTAATAAACCCGTTGTGGATTTGGGGTGTTGAATACAAGCTCCTAGGTGAAAATGCTCAAAAAGGATAAATTCACCGGGATTTGGCGGGGAAAAATGTCTTGTTAAAGAGAACCTGACTATTTATGCCCCCCTTCTGAGAAGCAAAACTGTGCAGAAATGCTTTTTCCAGCCTGTATCCCTTATTCTTTTTGATGCGGGTTTTTTTTGAAAAATTTTATGCTAAATCTGCAGTTTTCAACCGAAAAAGTCAAAGAGGTATTTTTTTTTAAAACCCCCCCCACCTGGGGGAACCCCTCCCCAACTCAATGAAAACCTTTACTTTGAATAGAAAAAACATGTGAATAATCCCAGGTGGGGGGGGTACCCTTTGGTGGCGGGCTAACCCTGTCATGAATGTTTGGCATTAAATACTCTAAAATCGCATTTTACAAAATAAGGGACACGCGCGGGGAACACAGGTCTGAACTAGCTTGGTGCCCTAAAAAAGGGGGAAAACCATGTGACAGGTTTCCTTTAAATTCTCATCTTAAAATCCATGCCTGTAAGGATAGGTCCACACGGCAGATGTAAATGTCGCGGAATTGTTTAAAAATTCTGTGCTATTTTATCGTCTTTCAAAGGTTTTGGAGAACGGTTCTGTCCACAATTTCTGGATTTTCCCTGTCCCCATCAACCATTGAATTGCATACCTTCAACCCGAAAACCGTGTGGAAGATTATGCATGTTCGAAGTTTTTAGTAATGCCGGCGGCTGAAAATCTGTTCAGTGTAGATTACTGGGCGGATTTTTTTTTGTCAGTTTTCAGGCGGTTTCCAAATCCATAAACCTTCAAAAAAATAAAACCGGGACCCAAGTGCAGATTTCAGATGAGGAATCGGATTTCAGAGGCAATATTCTGCCCAGCAGATATTAGGCACGGATATGTGTCAGATCCATATACAATCCTCGCCACACTTTGTGTGATGAGGATGGGATGCCGATTTTAACCTCTCCATTGTTTCCTATGGCCATATTAAGCGACAAATCTGCTTCTTTTTCACTACTGAGAATAAGTTCATTCCTAAAAAAAAAAATCAGCATCATGTGAACTACAATGGTGATTTTCCATAGGAAACATTGTTAGGCAGATTGCAGTCAGACTGGATATAGATTTGAGCCAAACAGGTAAATGCATGCCTGAGTCGCACCCAAAACGTGAATGTGCCTCGGGGAGTAATTATAGCTTTTTAGCTTGGCCATGATGTCCGTGTCATCTTCTCTTACCTGTAAACAAAGGACATTGAAAAAGTTGATGTGACATCACGGTGCCTTATCTGTCAATTTACAAAAAAATTGGGACATAAATTTCTCAAGAAAAACTGAAACACAGGCATGCTCACAGCTCAAAAGGCTGGAATGAGACTGAATCCAGCAGAGAGGCAACACCAGCCCCCAGCATTTAGGAAAAAATACAGGTGTGCGTTTGCTGAGCAGTAGCCCACACATTCACCCTAGGGGACACCCGGCGCACATTAAATTGACCCCTTTCACACAGTATGCAAAAAAGCCACGTACAATACATTGGGTGATGCACAAATGCAAAAACCCCCGAAAAACACCCCTCACATGCTTTAATTATGAGGGAGGTGGTTGGTTTTTAATTCTTTGTTAAATTGATGACGGGTGTGATTTTGTTTTTGGGACCCCAAAAAGTGCCAGGCACCCGCCCAATGGGTTGTAGTGGGTGTAGGTGTGAGCCATTTGGGTGTACCACAGCTTTGATAATACGGCCCCTCTATTTTTTATCTATATGCAATTATAATACCAACAACCGCCCCCCTATTATTGAAACGGCGAGTGGTTGTCTTAGAGTATTTTTTCATGTGTGCGTCCCCCAAATGTTTGTACTGTGGCTTTTTTGCATGGTGTGTGAAAAGTTCATTTTTTGTACAGTCTGGTTGTTCCCCCCAGTGATTGGTGTGTGGGAGTCAGCAATCGGCTGCACCCGTATATTTTTTCCCAAGTAGTGGGGGGTGGTTGCCCCCTGCTGGGTTCTCTCATTCCGCCCTTTTTAGTGTGAGTATGGGGCCCGGTTTTTTAGTTTTTTTGTTTTTTGTTTGCCTTATTGTCAAGTTAATCTTGCTAATCTGTTCCCCCCCTTTTTTTTTTGGGGTTTTAAAGGAATTGCAGAAAAAACGAAAACCCGTTTTGAAATGGAAGACTTTAAAAAAGTAAGGTAGAAATCCATAGAGATCTGTAGGAGACGAATTACAGCTCTGTACACCTCAAAGCTTTTACAGAATAAGGTCATGTTAAAAGTCATTCTTTGCTGAAGCCTCTTATTCCATCAATATGTTTTGCCAAAAAATGTTTTTTTTTTGTCTGTGGTGATTTACAGACTATGGTCAATTTCACGGGGCTGTATTTCAGGCAATTTTGCGTTTTTTTGGCACAAATCGGGCTGGAAAAACAGAATTTTATTCCGCACAATAATATGGGTGCGGAATGATGCCACCAGGGGGGTTTTAAACCGGGGGAGCGGGGGAGCAGTTGCTCCGGGGCCCTGGTTTTGGGGGGGCCCCTGCCCGGGGGACTGCCCGATCGCTACCCCGTAATGCCTCCTGGGGCCCTGGGGGGAACTTAACAGTTCCTGCGGGGGGCGGGGAGTTGGGGGCCCGGCGTTTGTTAAATGCCCGGGCCCCCCGGCCGAGGGTTTAGGGGCAGCGCTGCCCGGAGATGGGGGGAGGCCGGGTCACTCCCCTCTGTACTTCCCCTGCGGCCCTCGTAACACTTGGGGGTGGGCGGTGAAGTCACATACCGCGCCCCCCCGGTGAGCAAAGAGGCTGCAGAGAGACTGAAGCGAAGCGCATCGGGGGGGGCGTGGCCGAGGTGAGTAAAACTTTTCTTTTTCCTCCCCTAACCTGCGTATACCCCCTAAACCCGCCCATACACCCCTAAGCCCTGATCCCCTAAACCCCTGTTCCCCCTAAGCCCCCTGTATACCCCCTAAACCGCCCCTTTAAACCCCTAAGCCCTGTTCCCCCTAAGCGCCTGTTTTCCCCCCCAAACCACTTAACCCCCTAAGCCGCCTGTATACCCCCTAAGCCCCTTAACCCCCTAAGCCGCCTTTACCCCCCAACCGTATACCCCCTAAAGCCGTTACCCCCTAACCGCCTATACACCCCCCAACGCCGTTTTCCCCCCAAGCCCCTGTATCCCCCTAAGCCGCCGTATACCCCCCAAGCCTGCCGTTTTAAACCCCCCCCGCCGCCATTTACCCCCAAAGCCCCGTATACCCCCCCCAAGCCGCCCTTAACCCCCCCAGCCGCCGATACCCCCTAAGCCGCCTTATCCCCTGCCCCTTAACCCCTAGCCGCCTTATTCCCCCCAAGCCCCGTTTCCCCCTAGCCGCCCCTTTACCCCCCCAAGCCTGCCTATCCCCCCCAAGCCCCCTATACCCCCCTAAGCCTCCATATAACCCCCCAAAGCCGCCTTAACCCCCTAAGTCCCCCGTATACCCCCAAGCCGCCTGTATACCCCCCCAAGCCCCCGTAAAACCCCTAAGCCGCCCTATTCCCCTAAGGGGCCTTCCCCCTAACCGCCGTAACCCCTAAGCCGCCTGTACATCCCCTAAGCCTGCCTCTACCCCGCCTAAGCCTGCCGTTTAACCCCCCTAAACTGCTATACCCCCAAGCCCCCTATTCCCCCCAACCGCCCGTATACCCCCTAAGCGCCTTATACCCCCCCAAGCCTTTCCTATCCCCCTAAGCCTTTATACCCCTAAACCGCCCCTTTTAACCCCCTAGCCCGCCTTTATAGCCCCCGAGTCTGCCTAGATACCCCCAGCCTGCCTGCATAGCCCTCAGCCTGCCTGCATAGCCCCTAAAGGTGCCTATATAGCTCTAAGTCTGCCTGCCTGAATATCCCTATAGCTAACCGTGAAGCCTGTCTGCCTTTATAGCCCCTAAAGCTTGCCTACCTACACTCACGGCCACTTTATTAGGTACACCTGTCCAACTGCTCGTTAACACTTAATTTCTAATCAGCCAATCACATGGCAGAAACTCAGTGCATTTAGGCATGTAGACATGGTCAAGACAATCTACAGCAGTTCAAACCGAGCATCAGTAAGGGGAAGAAAGGTGATATGAGTGTCTTTGAACGTGGCATGGTTGTTGGTGCCAGAAGGGCTGGTCTGAGTATTTCAGAAACTGCTGATCTCCTGGGATTTTCACGCACAACACATCTCTAGGGTTTACAGAGAATGGTCCGAAAAACATCCAGTGAGCGGCTGTCCTGTGGGCGGAAATGCCTGGTTGATGCCAGAGGTCAAAGGAGTATGGGCTGACTGGTTCGAGCTGATAGAAAGGCAACAGTGACTCAAATAGCCACCCGTTACAACCAAGGTAGGCAGAAGAGCATCTTGAACGCACAGTACGGCAAACTTTGAGGCGATGGGCTACAGCAGCAGAAGACCACACCGGGTGCCACTCCTTTCAGCTAAGAACAGGAAACTGAGGCTCCAATTTGCCCAAGCTCATCGAAATTGGACAGTAGAAGATTGGAAAAACGTTGCCTGGTCTGATGAGTCTCGATTTCTGTTGCGACATTCGGATGGTAGGGTCAGAATTTGGTGTCAATAACATGAAAGCATGGATCCATCCTGCCTTGTATCAACGGTTCAGGCTGGTGGTGGTGGTGTCATGGTGTGGGGAATATTTTCTTGGCACTCTTTGGGCCCCTTGGTACCAATTGAGCATCGTTGCAACACCTTGTGGAATCTATGCCACGAAGAATTGAGGCAGTTCTGAAGGCAAAAGGGGGTCCAACCCGTTACTAGCATGGTGTACCTAATAAAGTGGCCGGTGTGTGTATATGGCCCCTATAGCCCACATAACCCCAGTCTACCTGTATGGCTCCCTATAGCTACCTAAACGCTGCCTGCCTATATGTGCATTCTATTGGCTACCTAAACCTTGCCTATTTGGGGCCCCATATATCCGATCTAAACCCTGCCTGCCTAAATGGACCCCATATAGCCAGGGGGACAGGTGCTGGAAAAGTCAGGATTCTAAGATATTTGTGTCTAAATCTACAGGGACAAGTGTTCGGGAGTAGTATTGAGCGATTATTATCGACAAAGTTGAAATCAGCACAGTTTTTATGTTGATCGAATTTTTAGATCATGCGATAATTTAGGTTAAATCTGTGCATCATCTATTAAGATCGCGCCATTTTCGGCACTTCTGTTATTTTGGCGGCCAGAAAATCAGCTTACAGAATAGAGCAGGTGAGATGTGTGTGCGACGTCATGACTGGTATGTGTATTGTTGCGATTGGCAGGAAAAATCACATGACCTCGTTTTACATGAACAGCCCTTCCTGTTCAGCCTCAATGTCTCTCAGCATCTCATAGCAGGAGGACGTGCGCTCTGCCTGTGTCCAAACAGCTCAGCGAAATTATTCTATTTCTTCACAGAGAAAGCTCTACTGTTAGCTGTGATCCTTACAACTTAGTTTGATTAGAGATTGGAAGATTTTATGTAGTTAGATAAAGATTTTAAAGGAGCATCTACCGCTGTAAAGTCGCGGGGGGGGGGGGGGGGTGCGGGCGAACACAGACAAGCTCTATAAAGAATACTGAATAAAGTTCACCAAGACTTTGTGTAGACATTGTACTGCAATAGCTTTATTATTAAAAGTTTTCTATTGAAATATTTCCTGGATATTGGGCAGCCTGAACTTATATTGGATACACATCTTTTCTAGTAAACTGCAGGTCTCTTTGTTAGGTGCAAACTCCACTTTAATTATCAGTATAAATTTCAGATAGGTGTTCATTTTCAATTTTGCCATTCCACCTTTGTTGATATATCCACCTTGCAGTTAAATTAGAATCCAGCAATTTGTAGTCAGCACAGGTTGATAGGTGCCAAAAATACCTTGTATTATCCGAATATATTTCAGATACGTGTTTTTTGACTTTGGCGCACTACAGCTTTGTTCATTGAGGCACCTTGCAGTTAAATTTGAATACTGCAATTTTGTAGTCACCACAGGTGAATTGATAGGTGCCAAAAAATACCTTGTATTATCCGAGTAGATTACTGATACGTGTTTTTTTTTACTTTGGCACACTACAGCTTTATTTATTGAGGCACCTTGCACTTAAATGTGAATACAGCAATTTTGTAGTCACCACAGGTGAATTGAAAGGTGCCAAAAATATCTTTTATTATCCGAATACATTACAGATACGTGTTTTTTGCACTTTTGCCCAGTCCAGATTTGTTGATAGAGCCACCTTGCAGTTAAATTTGAATCCAGCAATTGTGTAGTTACCACAGGTGAATTAATAGGTGCCAAAAAATACCTTTTATTATCCGAATACATTACAGATACGTGTTTTTCACTTTGGCGCATTACAGCTTTGTTCATTGAGGCACCTTGCACTTAAATGTGAATACAGCAATTTTGTAGTCACCACAGGTGAATTGAAAGGTGCCAAAAATACTTTTATTATCCGAATACATTACAGATACGTGTTTTTTGCACTTTTGCCCAGTCCAGATTTGTTGATAGAGCCACTGCAGTTAAATTGAATCAGCAATTGTGTAGTTACCACAGGTGAATTGATAGGTGCCAAAAAATTCCTTTTATTATCCGAATACATTACAGATACGTGTTTTTTGACTTTGGCGCACTACAGCTTTTTTGACTTTGGCGCACTACAGCTTTGTTCATTGAGGCACCTTGCACTTAAATTTGAATCCAGCAATTGTGTAGTTACCACAGGTGAATTGATAGGTGCCAAAAAATACCTTTTATTATCCGAATACATTACAGATACGTGTTTTTTGACTTTGGCGCACTACAGCTTTGTTCATTGAGGCACCTTGCACTTAAATGTAAATGCAGCAATTTTGTAGTCACCACAGGTGAATTGAAAGGTGCCAAAAATACCTTTTATTATCCGAATACATTTCAGTAATTTTTTTTTTTAAAATTTGGCGCAGGCCACTTTGTTGATAGACTATTTTGCAGTTAAATTTAAATCCCAATTTTGTTTTGATTTGGGGTTTTTGAGATAGCTGTGTTTTTGCCTTTTTTAAAAAAGGTTTTCGAAAACTCTTCCCATACCTTCTCAAATTTTTTCTTTCTGAACTGGAGCAAAATGCGGGGTTTTGCGAGCAAAGGGGGGGGTTTGGACATGGGGTAGGGGTACGAGGAAGGTGCCCTTCCGTGCGGCAAACACGCTCCCAGCGGATCGTGGGTTGAGGCCGTCAGGCCTGATCGGGGGGTAGGGCCCTGGAATCTCAGAAAACGAAAGCGTCCCAATCTGCCCTTTAGTGGTTAATGCAACCTGTCCGCAGTTTTTCCCTCCTGTCCTCCAGTCCGGGCCCCAAAAATGTGATCAGATCATCAGCATCCGCCCCAACATGAAGCACCAAAATGTCAACTCGTGTACCCACCCGGGTTTCCCATTTCTAAAGACCTCTTTGATGACAAAAGCGGTTGAGGCAGAAGGCATGTAAAAAATTAAAGGGGCCAAAGAGGATGATTTTCTTGCTCTGACGCCCTTTACTGAGCCACAAGGAGGAAAGGGAACCCGGGTCAATGGAAAAAGGGGCCCGGGCGGTCGGCAACGCCTTGCAGTCCCTCTTGTTGTACCCCGCAGCTCCTGGATGCGAATATCGGGCGACGAAGTCCCCCGGGTTGATGATGGATATGACGACACAGAAAATTTTTGTTGCGAGGCTTCTCACGGGCGAGGGGAAGCAGGGGGTAGGTCAGTAGGGTTCCGCCTAAAAAGGGAGGGGGGCGCAAAATTTTGCTGAATAATTCCGTCAGCCAGGGTCAGCGAAAACCCCACCCCTCGCTTATCCCCCGTAAAAAACGGCCAGGACCTCTCAAGCCTGGGCCTTCTTTGGAAGCCTGATTACCGCGTGTCATTTTCGCCTTTGCCGTAAAGCATAAGAAGGAAAGAACCTTAGGTGGTTCCACCCCAACATGTCTAGTCACATGCAGCGAATGCATGTTTTGAAATGGAGGCAAACTTGGCCAAAAAAAGGCCGACCGACCCCCGGGCCCCAAACCACGTCACCCCCTCTGTCTCCCCCCTCCTCCCCGCCACCCCCAAAGCGTTCCCAGTGCCATGTCCCAGAGTCTGATCGGGATCACCCCCGTTCAGCCCCAAACCTCGCCCGAGTCCACCCCCCACCAGGGGACCAATCCCCCCTTTTCCTCCCGATTTGATGACCTGAAACGCCTACAGCGGCAGTCTGCAGCACCTTTGTCTTCCATTTTTGGGGAGCAGAAGAAACATTTTAAAACCCAAAACCCATCCCAAACCCAAAAAAGCCGTGTCGGCATTCCGGTTTTGGGCCCCTTGGAAAGTTGCCTTTCCGTCTGGTGGCCCAAAAAAGGGGGGGGGTTGCCCCCCGCCCCCCCCCCCCCCCCCCGAGCAGGCATTTCATTGCCAGAAAACCCCGCCCCTGCCCGGGCCCAGCCACTGTCATAAAAAATTTCAAGCGCATTGTCGATTTGTGGCCGGAAAAGCCCCATCTGCCCACCGACACATGGACTAAACCCGGCCAAGGCGTATATCTCTGGACGCTCACTGGGTGAGCTGGGGGGATGTCTCTGGGGGGATGGTGGCTTCAGGCTCGGCGCACGCTCTTCAAAACGCGGATGGTCGGGGTTCTTCCCCCCAAGGTCCCGGTGGCATCACGTGCCCTAGAAACCAGGGTGTTAAAAAATAATCTGTTTTGGGGAACCATCCCCACACAGGTAGGAGCTGGGACGGCCCCCAACGAATGAGCGCGGCTGGGTGCCAAGAACCTTGTGCCGGCAAGGTGGGGCGATAACGGGCGAAATCTGTGGCGCCCTTAAAAACGGTAGGCTGAAAACCCCCTTTCCCGGGCAAAAGTAGAACCTTGTCGTCAGAAATTTCAAAGGCTACCGGGGTGGGACTCCTGCTGAGGCAGGCTGAAGTCTAATTTGTACTTCCGCCTTTGGGAGCCTGCTTCTCCCCCCCCTGGCGTGTTGCAGTGTCAGCCGGCCTCCCCAAAAAACCATTCATTGTTAGTGGCAACAGTGGAATTCCACCTAAAATTGCCCAGCGTTTGGGGCACAGCGCAATGCCTTTACGCATACAATGACACAGGGCCCTGAAAAAGCAGCGGTGCGGACCTCGGGGTGTTCCCCACCGAGGGGAGGCAGGTAAAAGCTCTCCCCTCCTTGCCATTTTTTAAAAAAAGCCCCCAAAGGGTCAGTGCGGACGATGCCCTTGTCAGCATGAATTGTGGTGATCTTAGTTCTGGAACAAACTTGGACCTCTAAAAACAACGGCCCCCGCGACGGAGGGGGAAGGACACAGTTCGGACACAGACCCTTTTCTCTCCTTGATTCCACAAGCCCGACAGTTCTCAATTTTATTGGTCTTCATTGGGCAGTGGTTGGGGCCCGGGCTAGTGAAAGGTTTGTGCATAGCTCTCGGGTGCATCATCTGAGGCAATCAGGGCTGTGTTGAAGCTGTGCCGGGGGGAAGCGGAGGAGGAGGAGGAGGGGGTTTTCCTAACCCCGCTTTAGACGTCCCTCCCTTGGAAAGAGGTTGGCGCAAATTTGGGCGGAGGAGGAAGGGGGGGGAAATCAGTTCTGTCCCCCTGGGCCCGGGGCTGAAAAAAAGGGCTCCTCTAAAAATTGGTGTTGGATGCTCCATTTCCCCCAAACATGATCCTCGCTTAAGGCCATAAAATGAAAAACAGTTACTGGGGGCCCCACCTCCGGGCCCCCGGTAAAAAACAAATCAGCCTTTCCTTCCACCCACCCAAAAAGAGGTAAAATGCAGGAAATGGAGACCTTGCTGATTGATCAATGGAGACTCTTTGCGTCTCCTTCAGTTTTCAAATTCACGGTGGAAAAACAAGGACGTGACGCAGTAGAGTGCCAAGTACCCGTAGGGCAGCAAGGGGAAGGTGGCAGAACCCTAATGGGTGCCCTCGGGCAACTTTTTTACACCCACCAGCGCAATGCGGGCAACATCCAACACACGAGCCCAGCTTAAGTCATGGTCCCGACACGGGTCTTAACACCGATGTTTTTGGGTGTTTTTGGGGACCCAATAGCCCGGGGTTCCAAATGAAATGGCCCGACTCGCTCGCCACACCATGAGGGTTGTCCTGCCGCACCAGCGTCTATCTGGGGACCTTCAGCAAGTGGAGGGTCATTACAGGGCAAACGCATCCCGCTTTTTTAAATAATGGGATCTTTTGACTTTCTCAAGATGAAACGGGTTTGGGTCTTGATGTTTTTGTGGGCCCCAATTTCCCAGGTCACCGATTAGTTGCCGGGCTACTTCACATTCCTCTTCAAAAAAGAAAAGGTCCTCTTGAAAACTTTTTTTTTTAAAAAGATCATTTCTTACTGCTTTTTTTTTCCTTTTCCAACAGTTCATTTTGGGTTTTGTGTGAGGAGATGTAAAAGACGAATTTCTGACACCCGTATCCATTTACTCACTTTTTTTTAAATTTTCGCTTGTAATGGTTTTGAGGCTTTTGCTGTGAGATCAGCTAAATCATGGTCCTTTTGGAAAGAAATGTGGCTTCTAAGTGGCCCTTTCCCCTAAAATTTTTTTTCAGTGGTGTTAAGTCATTTTTTTTAATTTTTTTGGGCATGCTGCTTTTAAAAACAGCAATATAAGGGCCTATTATAAAAAAATGTTGTTTTTGAAAGTACGGGGGTCAGGAAAACTTGCCCCGAGTGGTTATTTAGAGGACATGGAGTATGGAGCCGACAGAGAAACAAAGTAAGAGAAAATTTCCTCCAGCCTTGAGTAAAAAGAAAAAAAGAAGCCAAGAAAAAAGGGCCTGGGTGAACAGGAGCGTTAACCACCGTATTTCCAATGGCTCAATTGGCCGCATATACGGAGGGCAAGCGCTACCCAGGACAGGGACGTATTGCCAGTGAAATTAAAATTGGGGAAAAAAATCCTTTTTCAGGCACTTTTTAAATGTGGGGGCTGCGGGTTTTGGGGGTCATGCTGTGGCCCAGGCGGTTAGTCAATGTCCAGTGAAACAAAATGGTGGGTTTAAAAAACTCCTTTTTCCGGCACTTTTTAAATGTGGGGGTCATGCAGGTTTGGGGCTCTGCTGTGGGCCAGGACAGGTATAGTCAAAGTCCCTGAAACTAAAATGGTGGTTGAAAGCTCCCTTTTTCCGGGACTTTTTAAATTGGGGGGCATGCAGGTTTGGGTCATGCTGCGTTCCAGGACAGGGAATTTTAATGTCCTTAAAATAAAATGATGTTCAAAATTAAAATGCCTTTGGCACTTTTTTAAATTTTTTGGGGGATGCAGGGTTTAGGGTTGCTTTGGTCAAGACAGGGGGTAGTGAATGGTCTGTAGTTTTTTTCCCTGGCTTTTTAAACCTAAGTGTGTTGCCTAAGATGTAGCCGTATCATTTGACTGTTGGGGATTTTAATTCCAGCTTCTCCCCCTGTTTGGGTGTAAGAATAAGGGGTTGTTGTCTCCCATAGACTTTAAAGGGCATCGATCATAATCTATCATCGACCATCGAAAAATTTTGCGAATTTTGGCTACTATGCCCCTCGCCATTCGAGGCCCGTAAAACTTCAACACTAGTCGGGGGAGCATGATGGCGGGCTGGGCCCGGTGCAGAACAAAGGGGAAAATCATACTCTTTATGAAACGTCACCCTTTATCACAATTGTAACTGCTCGTAATCACTTATATGTCTAAAGCCTGGTACACTGGTGTCTTTCCCCTTATGGTCCGCATGGTTTATTACAGTCTGCAGAGGGGTGTAACTGGTTCTACCACTATATGGTCACGTATGGGGGTTATTGGTCTTTGTGTACTGATCAGTAATAGTGTAGGGGTTTATTCAGTCATACGTGTAATTTGTGGCATGTTTTGGCGGTATAACGGTTCCTATGTAATAGGTTTTTTGGGAAAGTTGGTTTTGGTTAGTGGATTTGTTTGGTCAAAATATTAAAGAGATGTTTTGGGGAGGTTTTCCCCTTTTATTATTTATTATTAACAGCATGTCCTGGACAGGTCGTGGTCGGGAGGGGGCAAAGGGGGGGATATGGGGCCCCATCCAAAAGTTTGCTTTGGGGCCCTGGGTTCTTAGTTAGCTCCGTTTCAAAATTTGCTTGTGTAAAACTGGTAATTCCCAATAAAACTTTTGTTTTTAATGCTTTGGGAAAAACATTTTTATGTTGGTTCCATCGCACCAAAATTTGTCGGCCAAAACGCAAATTCCTCAAATATTATAGAAAAAAAAAGCACAACAAATTTTTTATTAAAAAAATGGACACCATGATGGAAAATGGGGTTTCTTATTTTTGTGCAGTTTTTTACTTTTAATTTTTTTCCCCAAGTGGAGGGGTTGTGAGTTCGCTATTTGTTCTTTACCGTTTTTATCTTTCCCAAGTAGAACAGAGGCTGTTTTTGCCCCTACTGGGTTCGACCTAGTCCGCCATTTAGCTGTAAGTATGGCCTTTTGGGTTTAAACCCGTTTTCCCCAAAATAAGCGTGTCTTAATTTTGCTCCTAAACAAAAGATAAATTTTTTTGGTATTTTTTTTTCCATGAACAAAAATTGTTGAAAAAAAATCAACATTATTTTAAAATACGTAGTGATTTCTTTACAAACCTCAGCATAAGCAGGCAAACTCTAAATTCATAAAAAAAGCCTGGGCTTATTTTCGGGGGAAACAGGGTATGTTTTCAGTAAATAATGTCTAATTTTTCTGTTGAGGGACCCCCTTTTTGTCTTGGGGTCCATAGGGCCTTTTTTTTCCATTATGTAAAGGATCCCGCACGCTTTGTGAAAAGGGGCTGAATGGAACTCCAAAGGAGATATGAATGGGGGTTATCGTTATGAGGGGAAATAGATTTTTGGCAGCATTATAACTCTCACACCCCGTTCGATTGATGTATGAAGATCATACCCAAAAAATTTTCAAGGGCACGCACTTGTGAATGCATCAAAAGGGGGGTAGCTACGGGGTGCAAGGAGCAGTCACTACCAGGCCCTGCGCCTGGGGGGCCCAAAAGCCCCTTTTTCACTAAGTATACACCAGTATTGTTAATGGCACGTGGTAGTTGGAGGGGTCCCACTTCACTTTTTGCACTAGGGCCCAGGAGCTTCAGGTTACACCTCTGGCATCAAAGATCGGATTTGCGGCAAAGATATGCTATGCAAAACAAACCACAGGCCAGATGTATGAACCCACATATGACAGTTTCATACATACTGTCACATTCTACACTCCTCTATATCGATTTAGAACTGGCATGTCGGCCCCACGTTTCATACATGTCGTCCTTAGTATGAATAAAACATATTTTTCTAGTGTAGATCATGGAGTTGCCCATGATTTAGGCCTTTACTTGATATCTGTCATATAGGACGACTTAACAGCTCTCTCTACCTAGGGCGTCCAGTTATTACTAGATTACCTGGCTGATTATCCTCTATTACAAACAAAGTGCTCATTTAGTTCTGCATGTATGACAATTGGCACAGTTGACAGCTGGGCTCTGTAGGGAGGTACTATTATTAGGCACCGTAAAAAAAAATCTAAAAATAAAACTATTCATAAAAGGTGTATCTGTGGTTATAGGGGTTCAAAGGAAGGCATTCTTTATGAGCTGATTAACATATCTGAGAACAAAAGATCTATAAGAATGCTTAGAAAGGGAAGAAGATGCCTCTGATAAGCAGGAGCTGTATCTATTTCACAGTCATAATGCACTGGGAATTTATCAAGCATTGGCATAAATACTTGTGTTATTCCTCTCATCAGTCACAGATATTTTCTTCAGAGGGATTGGCATATTTTATTCTGATGAAGATTATGTTGTTATCCACAGAGCTGTGACACAACTATGTTCCTGATCCACATGTGTGTGCATAGAGTACCCAAATACTTCAAGCTAATTGACGATTGCCATCTGGTCTGTGGCAGACAGATAGGACAAGCAAGGTTTAGAAAGTAAAGTTCTCAAAGGAAAGTACAATACCATGCCAATAGTTTAAGGCAGGTGTGGAAAAAAATGCTGCAAGGTAGGAAGGCTTCAAAAAATAGACGTCATATGAGTTTTGTTTTTTTTTTAAATTGAAGGGAATGAACAAAAAAGAAATTAAAATCAAATCAATATTTGGTGTGACCACCCTTTGTTTTCAAAAGGGATCAACTCTTCTTGGTACAGAAGAACCGGGTGGGAGGTTGTTCCAAACATCCTGGAGAACTTCTGAAGTACAAATCTTCTGAGGATGTTCGTTTCTTCTGTCTCTTCAATCACAGACAGACTCGATCTTGAGATCAGGGCTCTGTGAGGCCAGCATTATCACCTCCAGGACTCAAGGAATGGGAGGTCACAGCAAATATTAATTTGATTTCTCTTTTGCATTTTGTCAGTTGAAAAAATAAACTATTAGCATTCTCATTTTGACACATTTTTTTTACACCTGCCTTAAACTTTTGCACAGTGCTGTATATTGTAAAGTTAAACTTCTGGAAGTTGGTAAATTGATTGTGGACAGTATTTAAGTGACCAGACATTTACCAAAGTGAGGCCTGTTATTGTGTACTTCAGAGACTGTAGATTCTCCACAGTGACTTCACCGGCCAATGGACAGAAGTCAGATGAGGTGCTCCATTCAACTATAAAAAAAAAAAAAAAAAGAGTGATGTGTAAATTAGAATATCAAATCAAATAATTTACTACAGGTGTTATATATATAACATACTACTCTTCTCTATGATATTAAGCAAAAAAGAAACTATCACTGAAAGGTTAGGAAACATAGGTAAAAAAAACGTATTAATTTCATAGCATATGGTTATATAGGTTGGAGCTCCATTTTTATTCATAGCTTATCCTTTACTCTAAAGCTATCAAGTTAATCATAGGCCCTTTTC
>JAODAL010016131.1:0-81677 GCA_025379985.1 Phyllomedusa bahiana
AAAAAAGAAAATTAAAAAAATTTTAATATGTGTATAAAATATGTAAATTTAAAATCTAAAATATAAAAGCACAAAAAAAAGTTAAAAAAAGAGACATTTCATAAAAAGCTATTTCAAACATTTTCATGTTTTATTTATTATTTTTATTATTATATTATTTTAAATTTTTTTAGAGCGCCATTGATTCCAGGGCACTGTAATTCAAGGGGAGTTACAAAAACATAACAAATGTCGAACAAGTTAAATGTTGACGATAAGTGACTAACAAACTGATACAGAGGGGAGAGAGGACCGCCCACGAAGGCTTACAATCTAAAAGGGAAGGAGGAGAGAGACAGAAGGTGGGGGCAGACTTGTTTGTAGGGCGGTGTGTTTTTGGGGGGGTTTTATTGTAGGTTATAAGCAATCTAAGAGGATGGGTTTTCAGGTTGCTTTGAAATGGTGAAAGTGTAGGGAAGCTGATGTTTGGGGTAATGAGTTCCAAGAATGGGGAAAGGAGAATCTTTACTTGTAACCTTTTTTTTTATCAAAAATTATAAAAATATATTTGAAATTTTGTAAAAATTACAAATCTATGAACCTGAAATGATTAGCTGGTGTTATGCTGTACTCTGTCACCAAGTCAGCATGACCCCACAGAAAAATTAGAAGCAATCTGTCTGTCTATCTTAGTCAATATATTAACCCTAATACTAATTTTGGTTTAGAATTCTGGTTGGGTTACTAGAGGTTTAAGGGTTATTTACCTTTCAGCATTACGTTGGTCCACCTCACCCAAGGCTACATCACCAAGGTCATGGCCTATCAAGTCTAGCATCCAACGTCACTTCTGGTTTTCCTAGATTACACCTATATTTTGGAAACATGAAATGAGGTCAGATGTGTCACATGATGTCCAACATCATGTCCGATGTCACGTCTCCTTCCCATGACATAGGGTAACTTAATGGGAATGTGTCATCAAAATGACTTATTGTTTACTCACATTTTTATGTTCAACACATTTTGTAAGAATTTTTGGTTATATTTTTTTTAAATTTTCCATATCACTTTCCAATATTTTTAATAATTCTTAAGTCCTGTAGTTTTCACTTTGGCCACTAAGGGCCCAAAAGATAGTCTGACACTTCCTGTACTGTACAGAAAGATTTCGTTGTCTTTCTCATTATCAGCACAAAGAGGGTCAAACTGAAAGGAGACACCAGTGTGAATAGATAACACAGGATCAACCAGTCACAATAGGAGATAGTCATAGCTCCCCTTTTTTACCCCCCTGCACACTGATTTCTTTCTAGGTCACAGAGCATGACTAGAAAACTCTCCTATAGAAGTGAATGGGACTGAGTCAGTCTTAAGTCTCCTATGTGCATGACGCTAGTGAAAGCATGGCTCGGGCTGCTGTTAAAGCAGTTTAAAAAGGCCTAGTGGCCAAAGTGAAAACAGCAAGACTTAAGAATTATTAAAAAATATTGAAAGTGATATGGAAAATTTGTTTTTAAAACAAAGATTCCTAAAAAAAAATTTTAACAAAAAAAGGGGCCCTTAAACAAAAATTCTTTTTTAAATGACCTTTCCCCTTCAAAAAAAACCGGGAAAAAACCAGGGGGAAGGTTGAATGGGAAAAATTTTTTTTGTAGGGTCAGGATAAAGGTTTTCAGTTTGTTTCATAGTTAGAAAAAAAATTCCAAGTTCGGAATGCCCCCCAACCCCAAAATTTTTTTTTACAAGTCCATTTTAAAATCATTTTTTGCCCTTTAACAGGATCTTATTCAAGTAACACTTGTTATTTTTGTTTTGCTAAAATTTTAAGAGTTTTAGTTTAGCCTTTCCCCATTTTCCTTTCTGTTTTTTAATATCTACAAAACCCAAAAAAACACGGGGGGAAATTTCCCTTTAGACAAACCCATTTCATACCCCAGCGTTAATGATATATTTTCTAAAAAGGGAAATACCCCAAAGTTTTAAAAATATTAAATAAAATGATTGAATCTTTCGGGCAGCCCCTTTCAAATAAAATTTAAAATTGGGTTTCCACCCAAAGAACTGGGGGTATTTTCCAGATAAATTTTTACACCCATTTTTGGCCCATGAATTGCGTAAACGATTTTGGAGTGTAGGAGGCCACTTAAATTTCCCACAACCCCAAAAACCCTATTTTTAGAAAAGTGAGATACTTCCCTAAAAAATTTTGTGATTTTTTTAATGACTTAAACCCGGGCCCTTTTTTCCTTTGAAAACCCCTTCCTACATAGTTTTATTAAAGGGGTTGAAATAATTTCAACCCCTGTTGAGAGGGTTTATGAGGGTGGGGGACGGTACGGTGGATCCGCGGGCCCAACCGAAAAACGGGTGGTATTTTTAAAGCCCGGCCCAGGGAAGGAGCCCAAAGTACCCCCCGGTTTTTCCCCCCCCCCCCAAAAGCCCCCCCCCCCCCCGCAAAGCGGGGGGCCTTGCTGCGGCGTGGGGCTACCAGGTCGTTACCCCACTTTGACTTGCTTGGGGTTTGGCGGCCGGGGGGTTACGGGCGTGGTACAGGATCGAAAACCCAAAAGGGGGCGTAGCCCAAAACAGGCAAAAGGTCGGGCAGGGGGGCAGAGGTTCGGGTCAGAAAAACGGACAGACGGTCAGGGCAGGGGGGCAAACAGGCAAGGTCGGGAAAACGTAGCGGAACGGACGGTAAAAAAAATAAGCAAAAGGGGAACAAAAAAGGGACACCCAAACTCTCACTAACACACCAAAAAATTGGCAACGGGTGCCGGGGGGGGAAACATTATTTTGCCCAGGGCCCGGCAATAAGCCAATTACCGGGACACGGGCCCCTTTTAAAATTTTAAAAACCACCCCGTCGCGGGCCCCGCTAGGGGGTGGGGGGAAATTCGCCCAAACGGTCGGGACGCAGGAGCGCCTTTTCCCCGGAGCGGGGCCAGGAAAGGGCGACCCCGGCGGGGGGACGGGGGTGGGCGGGGGTTTGGCCGGCAATGCCCGGGGCCGCGGCCGGGCCGGCAGGGAAACGGCCCCAGGGGCAGGGGTTTCCCCCGGGGCCGCCAGCCCGTCCCCCCCCCCCCCCCTTTAAGGTCCCCCCCTTTTTTTTTTAAAACCACCCAAAGGGGGTCGGGGAAAAGATTGCCCTTCCGGCTCCCACAAAACGCTCCCCCAGGCCCCAAACCCCCCTTCCCAGTCGATGAAAAAACCGTTTCCCCCCTCACTGTTTTTTGGGCCAGCACCCCCTTGACCTCAAAGTGTCACCCGTTGGGCCCAGGAGAAGGCGAGACAGATTAGGGGAGAAGGATTAAACACCACAGGCTTGGGGGAGCGAGACAGGGAAAGGGCTTTCCCGGGAAAAGGGCAAGGGGGGGGCCAAGCGGAGCTTGTAGGAAGGGGGTTTAAGCTGACGAAGAAAACCCAAAAGGGCCCAAAATTTAGGGCCCCAACTTGAAAGCGGGTACCTTAAAAGGGGGATTTTTTTTGGGCCCGAAAGCCACCCCCTATCCCCTGACTTAAAAAAAGGAGGAGGCCCCGGTACCTATCGGCCTGAACCTTGTAGAGGGAAGCCTGAAGGGGGCCCAAAAGAGGGGGACTTGCCAGAGTGACTAGATTGCTCGTATTTTGGGGCTTTCAGGGGCGGGAACGTGCACGAAACGGCTAGGGGGAGGGGTTTGGGGGGGATTTTAACCCCAAAACAAAAAAAAAAGGGGGGCGGTTTTTTGCAGACCCGAGTCGGGGGAAAATTGGAAAAGTAATTCCCCCCGGGGGAGAAGGTAGACCAATTATCTTGAGGGCAGACAAAAAATGCCCAAAAATAAGCACCTAAGATTTGGTTAAACCCTCTCCAACCTGCCCTTGGTCTGGGGGTTTGGAAACGAAGAAAAAAGCCCAGCGGCCCCTTAACGAGAAAACACAGACCCCTCCCCAGAACTTAGACCAAACGGGACCCCCTATCGGGAGGTGATGTGCGGGGGAGCCCATTAACCAAAAAGAATGGGGAAGAAGAGTTTGGGCTAGTGGGGGGCCGAGGGAAACCCCGGGAAAGGGGGAAAAAATAAACCATCTTGGAAAAAGTTAACCCCCACCCCAAATGCCCCCGTGTTTCCGGTTGAGGGGCAGGCCCAGTGCCCCAAAAGCCCCTTACCCAATAGGGGTTTCCAGGCTTTTCAGGCACAGGGAGAGGCAGAAGAAACCCCGCGGGTCTGAGGCAAAGGGACCCTTTTTTTACGAGCCAAGGGAAGGCAGAGAAAAAGTCCCGAACGTCTTGAAAATGAGAGTGGGCCACCAGAGAAATTAGGAGATGAATTGAAACGGATTTGGTGAACCCCCAGGGGGGGCCCCGGGCTTTTTGGGGAAACAAAAATGCCCCCTTTTTAAAGGGTTTCCCGGAGCCGCAAAGCGGGAAAGGGCTTGGGTTTTCCCCGGGGTTTTCCCCGGGTAGAAGGTTCAAGGAGCAAACCCAAAAGGGCCGTTCCGGAGGAAAAATGTCTTGTAGGGGCCCCCCAAAGCCAAAACCGTACAGAGGTCTGGAGAAGCGTCTCCCCCTGACTTTTTTTTTCAGCCGGTCAAAAATTTAGGAAAAAAATTAAAAAAACAAAAGCGACCCCCTGGCTTGTCGGGGATTCAAACGGGGGCAGATTTGCTGGGCAAATTGCGGGTTTTTGTGATCCGTGTATATTTCAAAAGGGGTTTTGTACCCCCTTTTCCAGCAGGTGACGCCATTCTCTGGGGGCCAATTTTTTGGGAAAGGGATTTCCCCCCGGTCCCCAAGGGTGTATTTCCCTCAGCTGGGTGAAGGCCCCTTGGAGAAAAAATCACAAGTTCGAAAACTTCCCGGGGAGGTCTTCTGAAGAAGAAGGCCCCCGGCCCCAAACCCGGGGGAAAGGCCCATCGACTTCTAAACAAACGGGCGCGGGAGGGTCCGGACGAGAGAGAACGGGAAGCGGAAGGGGAATGCGGCTTTCAGACTTTTTGAACGCCCCTTAAAGCCTCGGGGGCCAGGTTTTTGGGGTGGGAAAACCCTTTTTGGTGAGGGAAACCCAAAGGGGTTTGCCACCAGAGTTTTGAGAATGGGGAAAAATAAAATTCCCTATAATATTTGGGCAAAGCCAACAAAACGCTAAAAGGGCCCCCGGAAGGCCCACGGGACGGGGCCCCCATTGCGGGGACTGGAGAGTTTGGTGGGGCCCATCTGAACCCCTTGCCCGACCGGCCCCCTAAAAAAGGGCAGGAGGTGGTTTCAAACGGGGAACCCTTCTCCTTTTTTTGGGCATAAAGTTGGGGGATTTCCGGAAGCCCTTTGGGGAGCCCCCGGGGGCGTGGTGGGGTTTTGGGTCCCAGGTTTTGGAGAATAGATGAAAATGCCCACCCAGTTTTGACAAAAAACCCCAAACGTAAAAAGCCGGGAAAGGATCTCATTCCCCAAATTTTTGGAAACAGCCGGGGGCGTTAAGAGACCAAAGGGCCCATGACGGATATTTCAAAAAATTGGCCCCATCACGGGTTTTTAAAAAGGCTGTTTTCCACTCGTCCCCCTCTCTTTAAGGGGCAAAACAGATTGTAGGCTCCAGGAGACCCAATTTGGGAAAGTTTTTTTGCCCCAACAAAGGGGGTTAAAAAAGGGTTTGGGAGATCAAAAGGCAGGGGGAAACCAAATTCTTACTTTTAAATTTTTTTTTAAGGGGCCCACGGAAAATCGATACGGGGGCCAAAGGGTCCCATCTTTTTTCTCGCCCGAAGAAAATGGGGGCCCCCCCGATTTTGGATGAAAAACTTACTATGAACCCCTTTGGGCGTAGGTTCTCTTGGATTAAGTCGGTCTTTCCCGGGGGGGTTTTCCCCCGGGACGGAAAAGGGGTAAACTTGCCTCGAGGAGGGGAGCCCCGGGCTCGGTCAAAAAAGGGAAAATGGGAAAAGGGCCGGTGGGGGAGGAAAAGTTTCGGCCTGTTTTTTTCGGAAAAAAAATTTACATAGCCCCGGGTAAGGGGGCAGGCGGGCCCTGGAAGGATTTCCCCGTAGGTTTGGTAACGGAAATTTAAAAGGGGAAGCGGGGCGGACTCCCCGGAAGTGGCCATCGTGAGTGACAGGCCGGCCCCCAAACGAAGAATTCCCTGTGTTCCAATTCGGGTTTGGGAGCATCCCTTTTGCAACCAGGGGAGGCCCAGGAGGATCTCAAAAGGGAGACCGAGGGCAGTACGAAAAAATTTTCAAAGATTTAAATTTGTAACCCCAATCGCAAGATGAGGGGCGCAGTGCAGAACCAAAAGGCCTCCTGAGGCATTTTGCCCCCTGACGGAGGACACGGGAAAAGGGTTTTTTGCAGGGGGGTCACGGGGAAACCCGGGAAAATAGAGCAAACCCGGCAAAGGCTAATAAGTTTCCCGGGACCCCGAGTCCCGGAAGGCGGTTTGGGCTGGGAAAGGGCTGTCCGGCCGGCAAGGGTTTGCAAAGAACCCCAAAAGGGGCAGACGGGGAAAGGGCACCTGAAAACCAAGGGTTTTCCCCCTGCGAGCCCTAGGGGCGGAAGTTTCCCCCGGGGCGCAGGACAGTCTCCCAAAGAAGTTTCCGGAAACCCCGCAGGAGAAGCACAAAATGCTTGAGACGTCGCGGGAGCGTTTTTCCCCCCTTGGTTTTTGAAAGGCCCTTTTACCTTCATAGGTTCGTCCTCAAGAAAACCCTTGGCGGGGGGGGGGGAAATAAAGGGGGGCGGGGGGGGGGGGGGGGTTGGGGGGGGGGGGGAAAAAGGGGGGGCCAAGGGGACTTAAAGGGCCCCCCCCCCGGGGGGGGGTAGCCCGGGGGGGGTGGTTTCGGGGGGACTCGCGTTGGAGACGGATTTTCCCGTTGTCTTTTCGGCGAAAAAAGGATATCGATCCGGGGGGGCCCAACCGAATCAGTTTGTCCAAGGGGGGGTAGGGGAGGGCGCGCCCCGCGGGGCCCTCCTTTTTACGTCCCGAAAGGCCTTGCCCGAAGGGAGCCCCCAGAGCCTCATTTTCCCCGGGTGTTCCCAGGCTAGGGGGTGCGGAACTGCAAAAGATAGTGTCCCACAGTTGGGGTCGGGCCCCTTTTGGAGGCGGGCGTGCTGAGGCAGCTTAGGGGGGTGCGACCGGGTTCCTCAAAAACAGTCCCGGAAAAACCCCCGGGGGAAGGGTTGCAAGTTAGGGCCTTAGGGGTTCCCCCTCGGTCCCCCCGGAGTGGCCCCGGGCCCGAGCTTTGCCAGTTAGGAGGCTAATAATAAAAAGGGGACTTTTCCCCGCTCATGGGGGAAAATTTATGTCCCGCATCTCGATTGTATAGAACACGACTGATGAAACCCTCGCATTTCTTTTGGGGTTTTCCCCTCTTTGCGAGCGGGGAGCGGCAGGGTGCAGGGGAAGGGGCCCGGGCCAGAGGGGGAGGGGGCTGAGGGTTTCAAAAGGGGAACTGGGCAGGTGGGGGCGGGGGAGCGGGGGCAAAGGCCCAGGTAGGGAGCCGCAAGGTTTGCATCATGGGGGTGCGAGTGGGGCGGGTGCGGAAATCTGTGGGGCGCGGCCGGCTTAACCCTTCCCCAGTTCGGGGGAGAGGTACCCCGGCGGGAAACCAATTGGGCCAGTTTTTACCCGTGCGGTACGGTGGATTCCCCCTGGACCCACCGAAGCGGTTTGGAAATTAAAGGGCCCCGCCCGGGAACGGAGGGCAAAATAGCCCCCGGTTTTCACCAAAGCCCGCCCCAAAGCGGGGTGGCTTCTGCGGGTGGGTACCCCGGTCGTTACCACCCGAAGTGACTTGCTTGCGGGGCGGCCGGGGTACTGCGGGTACAGGTTGTAAACCAAAGGGTAGGGCAGGAAAAAGGGCCCGAAGGGGCAGGGGCAGGGGGGCAAGGTTTGTGGGGGCAGAGACGGACAGAAAGGGCAGGGAGGGGGGTGCAAAAAAAGGCAAGGCCAGGGGAAAGTTTGCGGAAAGGAAGTTAAACGGTTTTAAAACAAAACGGACACAAGGGCACTCCAAACTATCACTAAGCACACAACCCAAAAAATCTGGCAACAAAGGGGCCGGGGGCGGATACATTAAATTTTGGACCCCAGCACCCGGGAATTAAACCAAAATTTCCCCGGGGCCACTGGCCCCTTTTTTTTAAACCCGCCGTGGGGGCGCGTAGGGGCGCGCATGCGCCGACCCCCCCGGGACCCGAAGGACCCCCCCGGGTTTAACCCCCCGGGGCGGGGCCAGGTAAGCCAGCCGCTTTGGGGGCGAGGGGGGCCGCGGGTTGACCGCAATGCCCGCGCCCCGGCCCCGGCGGCCCGGGAAACGGGGTTAGGGGCAGCGGTGCCCGCGGGCCCCCATGCAGAGGGGGTTAATTTCCCTTTTTTTTAATTTTCCAAAAAAACTACAACAGTTTCAAAAGTTTGAACAAGAGCTTCTATGTCGAAATTACTAAAAAAAATTTCACCAGCCCAAAAATGAATCCTTTTAAGAAGTTGGGTTTTCTAGGGGAAAAAAATTGCCCCCTTAGTTCTTTTTTATGGTAATGGTTAGATGGAATTTAAAAGGGCCCCAATTTCAATTTAATAAAATTTCTTCCATATGAAAGGGAAAGTAAAGGGGGTTTTTTCCCCCCTGCTGTTTCCCCAGAGCCAAAGGGAGCTTCAGGGTTTTACACTTTTCGATCTTCGTGGTTTTAAACTGGGGTTGGGGTTTTATAGCATTGATCAGGGGATATCACTTTTTACTTCCCCCCTCTTTTTTTTGCATTGACATGACTTTGGGGGGAATTCACCATAGAGGGAGAAGGCTGCAGGGGCTCCCAAAATAAACCCAATCTAATGTAATTAATCCCCCTTGTTTGTTAGAGAGAATAGCCTACAGAAGAAAAAAAGCAACACTCAATAGAGACACACACCCACAATAAAAAAAAACATAATGTTATTAAGGTTATAAAAAAAAAAGGGAAAATATTTTTAAAAAAAAATTCGGGGAAAAGGGAAAAACAAAGACACAAAAAAAAAAAATCTAAAATTTTCATTAATGTTTTGTTACCCGATAAAACACCCTAAATCTCTGTCAAAACAGGAAAGGGGGAGCAGGACCGAAAAAGAGAAAAACCTGTGTGCACTCAGAAAAGATAAAATCTCTCTTATCTCCTAACCAAAGTAATATCAAAAGAGGAATGTATTTGGAAAAAGTCTTGATTGAAAGTTCCCTAAGAGTTTGTGCAGGCTCACTAACAGAGCCCACATGATCAGCACACGCAGTCAGCGTGTGCTTTAAATTACAACTGACACCATGCGCTGTCGGCAAGCACTGGTCACTTCTGATTAACTGTTGCGAAAGGCGCCGCAGCCTGCAACTCAGACTGTGGGGGCTGTCGCAGCCCTGCTTTTGCCCCCGTTACGGGGGCGAGTGCCGCCGCTGCCCGGGTGTCGGGCGACGGGCGCACTCGTCCCCCTGCGCGCCGGTACTCACCCGGCCACGCTCCAGTGTCTCAACAGCCTCCTGCTGTCCAGCGCGCGCGTCCCCATGCTCCAGGGCGCGCACGCGCCGGCTCTTTGAAATTTAAAGGGCCAGCGCACCGGTAATTGGCTAATTGCCGGGCACTGCCTCTATATTATCTGGGCGCTTCCGCCCACTCCCTGCCAGATCTTTAGTGCCTTGCCTATTGAGAAAGCATTCCCTGTCGTCTTGTTCTGATCTTCCATGTACCGTACCGCTTGCCTCCGTCTCCTGACCACGAACCCCTGCCGCCTGCCCAGACCTTCCTGCCTGTCCACGACCACGAACCATAGCCGCCTGTCCTGACCTTCTGCCTGTCCCCGACTACGAGCCTGCCTGACAATTTTGTACCACGGTATACCTCGGCTGCCATTGCAAGCAGGTCGCGTCAGGGGTAGCGACCTGGTAGACTCCCGCCGCAGCAAGTCCATCCCGCTTTGAGGCGGGCTCTGGTGAAAACCGGGACCTACTTAGACTCCGCTCCCTGGCATGGCTTACACCACTGCTTGCAGTGGTCCAGTGGATCCACTTCTACGTCCGGGACCGTTACAGTAAGATCCAGCCATGGATCCCGCCAAGGTACCGTTGCCCAGTGTGGCGGACCTCTCTCGCGTGGTTGCCCGACAGTCTCAGCAAATGGCACAGCAGGCGCAACAGCTCAATCGTCACCACCCAGCAGCAGCCTCCTCCCGTGGCCGCTCCCGCTCCGGCGATACCACTGACTCTGTTGGGACCCAAGCTCCGTTTGTCGCTGCCCGCCAAATTTGACGGTGACCCCAAGCTCTGCAGGGGATTCCTCACCCAGTGAACCATGCACATCGAGTTAATGGGGGACCAATTCCTGTCTGAACGTTCCAAGGTGGCGTTTGTGGTCAGTCTGTTGTCCGGGAAGGCCCTTGCTTGGGCTACACCTCTCTGGGACAGAAGAGATCCGGTGACTGCAGACTTGCATGCCTTCCTCTCAGAATTCCGCAGTGTCTTCGAGGAGCCAGCACGAGCATCTTCTGCGGAGGGGCGAATCCTTGGTCGGAGATTATGCGGTACAGTTTCACACCCTGGCATCAGAGTTGTCCTGGAATGATGCCGCCCTGTGCACCACCTTTAAGAAGAGCCTTTCCAGCAGGGTTAAGGACGCCCTTGCAGTAAGAGATTTGCCGTCCTCCTTAAGTGAATTACTCCACCTGGCCACCCGCATAGACGTGCGCTTCGCTGAGAGGCAAGAAGAGCTTCGCCAAGATCGTGACCTGGCGCGACCTCGCCGTCTGCCACGCCTGGCTCCGGTGTTCCAGAGGCCTCCACTGCCGCTTCCTTTACCGTCTGGGGAAGAGCCCATGCAGGTGGATCAGGCTCACATTTCTGAACAGGAGTTATCCCGTCGGCGTGCAGAAAAGCTGTGCCTGTACTGCGCCAGTCCGGATCATTTTCGGAGGAGCTGTCCGCTTCGCCCCCAACGTCCGGGAAATGCCCGCACCTAGGCCATGTTGGGGAGGCATCCCTAGGTGAGAACTCATCCTCTCCGCGCCTGACTATGCCGGTGGAGATCAGGACTGACTCGGGACTTGTATTCCAGGCTCCTGCTTTCCTGGACTCCGGTTCCGCCGGGAATTTTATCCACGCCGCCCTTGTGTCCCGGTATCAGCTTCCAGTGGTTAGACTGGAGAAGCCGTTGGTGATATCCTCGGTCACAGGGGAGCTCCTTGGAGACGTCATACAGGACAGGACCAAGCCGGTGACCCTCCATGTGGGCGTTCTGCACAAGGAGAAGATCTCCCTCTACGTGCTGTCTTGATCTTCCTCAGCGATCCTGTTGGGGCTTCCGTGGCTGCAGCGCCATGCCCCTACGCTCAATTGGAAGACAGGAGAGGTCATGTGCTGGGGTCCTGACTGCCAGAACCTTTGCCTGGTGGCACCACGCCTGATGCGCTTCGCTTCTTCCCAACCGTCCTTCAGGCCTCTGCCAGGTCTGCCCACGGAATACTGGGATTATGCGGACGTCTTCTCTGAGAAGCAGGCCGAGACCCTTCCGCCTCATCGCCCCTACGACTGCCCGATTGACTTACTGCCGGGAACCAGTCCTCCCAGGGGCAGGGTCTACCCGCTGTCGGTGCCGGAGACCCAGGCCATGTCGACCTACATTCGGGAAAACCTTCAGAAGGGCTTCATATACAAATCCTCCTCTCCGGCAGGGGCTGGATTTTTCTTTGTGCAGAAAAAAGATGGCTCCCTGCGGCCTTGTATCAACTATCGGGGACTTAATAAAATCACTGTGAAAAACCGCTATCCCTTGCCATTGATCACAGAACTGTTTGACCGGCTTCGTGGAGCAAAGATTTTCTCCAAATTTGACCTGCGAGGGGCCTACAACCTCATCCGCATTCGAGAGGGGGATGAGTGGAAGACTGCTTTTAACACCCGGGATGGTCACTTTGAGTACCTCGTCATGCCCTTCGGTCTGTGCAACGCCCCAGCAGTCTTCCAAGAATTTGTAAATGATATATTCCGGGATCTCCTCTATACTTGTGTCGTGGTCTACCTAGACGACATTTTGGTGTTTTCTGCTGATTTGGAAACTCATCGCTCCCATGTCCGCCTGGTGTTGGAGCGGCTACGTGCCAACCACCTCTATGCCAAATTAGAGAAATGTCTATTTCACCAGACCAGCCTCCCGTTCCTTGGTTACGTCATCTCGGACCGCGGGTTCTAGATAGATCCTGCTAAGTTGTCGGCTGTTTTGCAGTGGCCTAGGCCGGTGGGTCTACGAGCCATACAACGTTTCCTGGGCTTCTCTAATTACTATCGACAGTTTATTCTGCACTATTCTACATTGGCGGCGTCGTCCATTGCACTTACTAAGAAGAACACCAACCCGAGGCAGTGGTCACCAGAGGCCAAAAAGGCATTCGTTCAGCTTAAGGCAGCATTCGCCTCCGCGCCCGTCCTGACCAGACCTGAATCTGAGAAGCCATTCTTTCTGGAGGTGGATGCCTCCTCGGTCGGGGCAGGCGCAATTCTTACGCAGAAGGGACCTAAGGGCAAGATGGTCACCTGTGCCTTCTTCCCAGCGGAGAAAAATTACACCATTGGGGATCGGGAGTTGCTGGCTATCAAGCTGGCCTTAGAGGAATGGCGTTATCTTCTGGAGGGAGCACGGTATCCCATCACCATTTGCTCCGACCATAAAATTCTTCAGTACTCCAATCGGCCCAACGCCTCAATCTACGTCAAGCCAGGTGGTACCTCTTCTTCTCGTGCTTCGACTTCCAAATACATTTTCGACCGGCAGAGAAGAACGTCAGGGCTGATGCGCTCTCCCGTGTCTCCGATGTGTTGGGGGAGGAGGGCGTGCCCCAGCATATAATTTCCCCTGAATGCCTGATCTCTGCGGCTCCGGTGGATCTTCGAAAGGTGCCTCCAGGGAAGACCTACGTCCATCCTGCGCTCCGCAGGAGAATATTGAAATGGGGACACTGTTTTCTAGTGGCCGGTCACCCAGGAGCGCGCAAATCGTTCTTCCTAATCTCCCGTTTTTACTGGTGGCCGGAGTTTGCGAGGGATGTCAAGGAATTCATGAAGTCCTGCGTTACTTGTGCCCGTAACAAGACCCCTCGCCACAAACCCGCGGGTTTGCTCCAACCTCTGCCCATCCCCAGGGCCCCTTGGTCTCATGTGATGATGGATTTCATCACGGATCTTCCTCCCTCCTCGGGCAACATGGTCATCTGGGTGGTCATCGAAGATGGCACATTTTATCCCTTTGCCTGGTCTTCCATCTGCCCCCCAGTTGGCCAGCCAGTTTTTTCTCCACATCTTCCGTCTACATGGACTTCCCCACCATATTGTCTCGGATCGGGGGGTCCAATTCGTGTCTAGATTCTGGCAGGCTCTCTGCTCTCGCTTGCAGGTGAACCTGGATTTCTCCTCGGCCTACCACCCATAGACGAACGGACAAGTGGAGAGAATCAATCAGATCTTGGGGGGCTATTTGCGGCACTTTGTCTCGGCTCGAACGGATGACTGGGCTAGTTTACTTCCTTGGGCAGAGTTTTCATATAACTCCCTGGATTAGGAATCCACTGGTACCTCTCCATTTTTTGTTGTGTATGGCCAGCATCCCCGCCCTCCGTTATCATTGTCTTCTCTGTCTGTAGTGCCGGCATCGGATACTTTGGCCCGAGATATGCTCTCCATTTGGAATCAGACGCGCTAGTCTCTGCAGCATGCGTCCGCACGCATGAAGGTCCAAGCGGACAAAAATAGAAGACCCTCCCCAGTCTTTTCCCCTGGCGACAAGGTGTGGTTTTCGGCCAGATATATCAAGCTCAAGGTCCCCTCTTACAAACTGGGTCCCCGGTACGTAGGACCATTTGAAGTACTCAGTCGCATCAACCCGGCTGCCTATGAACTCCGGCTCCCGCCCATTATGCGTATTCCCAACTCCTTCCATGTCTCCTTTTTGAAACCTGTGGTCCTGAACCGCTTTTCCCAGGGGATTGCTCCTCCGTCTTCCGAAGCGGAGTCCACCAACATCTTCACTGTAAAAGAAATCCTGGATATGAAGACCATCAGGGGAAAGTGGCATTTCCTTATCGACTGGAAGGAGTTTGGGCCTGAAGAAATATCATGGGAGCCGGAGGACAACATCCTGGACAGAGAGTTGGTGCAGAAATTCCTCCAGGCCAGGAAAAAGGGGAGGGCTAAGGGGGGGTACTGTTGCGTCGCAGCCCTGCTTGTGCCCCCGCTACGGGGGCGAGTGCTGCCACTGCCCGGGTGTTGGGCGATAGGCTCACTCGTCCTCCTGCGCGCCGGTACTCACCCGGCCACGCTCCAGTGTCTCAGCAGCCTCCTGCTGCCCGGCGCGCCCATCCCCGTGCTCTAGGGCGCGCGCGCCAGCTCTGTGAGATTTAAATTTTATTACCTGGGCGCTTCCACCCACTCCCTGCCGGTTCTTTAGTGCCTTGCCTATTGAGAAAGCATTCCCTGTCATCTCGTTCTGATCTTCCATGTACCGGACCGTTTGTCTCCATCTCCTGACCACGAACCTCTGCCGCCTGCCCTGACCTTCCTGCCTGTCCACTACCACGAACCATAGCCGCCTGTCCTGACCTTCTGCCTGTCCCCGACTATGAGCCTGCCTTACGATTTTGTACCACGCTATACCTCGGCTGCCATCGAAAGCAAGTCGCGTCAGGGGTAGCAACCTAGTAGACTCCCGCCGCAGCAAGTCCACCCCGCTTTGCGGCGGGCTCTGGTGAAAACCAGGACCTACTTAGACTCCGCTCCTTGGCTTGGCTTACACCATCGCTGACGGTGGTCCAGAGGATCCACTTCTACGTCCGGGGCCGTTACCCGCATAGTTAATTTTTCATGTCATTTATGCTGCAAAGCAAACTATGTAAAAATGAACCCCAAAAACACGGCAGAACTGCATTTTTCCCCCTTGTTTTCATGACCAAATGCTAAAAAAACTGTGATACACTTGTGGGCCCAACATGAACAATGCACCCCTAGATGACTTCTCTGAGGGTTGTTGATTCCAAAATGGAGTAACATCTTGAAGGTTTCACCTGTTCTGGTACTTTGGGGCTTTTCAAATGTGACATGTCAACCCCCAAAATCTGCATTCCAAAAGCCAAATAGTATTCACACCTTGTATGCCCTACCATGCACCCCAAAAAGCAGTTTTCACTCACATATTGGATATTTCCATACTTAAAGGAAATTGCATAACAAATTTTGGGGTGCTTGTGTCCAGGATTGCTGGCAAAAATGAAAAATTGTCAGCTAAATTTGCAGATTGTTGGAAAAAAATAAATTTCCAATTTCCCAGCCTAATGCTAAAAAAATCTGAGAAACACCTGTGGGGTCCATATATTCACTCCGCTCCTGGATATATTCTTCAAGTGTATAGTTTCTAAAATGATGCTTTTTTTAGGGGCTTTTATTAAGTTTTATCATTTTAGGGTGCTAACCTGAACTATCACCTAAAGAAATGCTAATGAAATTGAGACCAAAAAATCCAGGTTATACTCATTCTATTCTGAGGTTTGTAGCTGAGTCAAATAGCACACTCAGGCCCCATATTGGATATCTGTAAAAACAGCAGAATCAGGCAAATCCATGTTGAGTTGTGATTCCCTAGCAATGTCTATTGTGTTCCAGTGAAAAATGGATTAAAATTGAAAAACTGCTAAAAAAAAGGGAAATTTCACATCCAATTTGCTTTAATTTATGTGAAACACGTAGAGGGTTAATAAACTTTCTATATGCTGTTTTGAATACTTTACTGGGTGTTGTTTCTTAGATGGAGTCATTTATGGGAGTGTCTAACATGCAAGTTCCTCAAAGCCATGTCCAACTGGACTGGTCAGTGAAAAAATCAGTTTCACAAACTTTCATGAAGATCTGGAAAATTGCTATAAAAGTTCCAAGTCCCATAATGTTTTAAAAAATAATTAAAAAAAATTATGCCAACTTACAGTAGATATATGGTAGATGCTAATTACAAACTATTTTGAGTGGAATAACTATCTATCTTACACACAGAAATTTTTGAACTTTGAAAATTGCAAGTTTTTGCTAATTTTCATGATATTTTGATATTTTTCACAAATAAACATGGGTTGTATGGACCAAAATGTATTACTAACTTAAAGCACAATGTGTCACGAGAAAATAATCTCGGAATCACCTGGATAGGTAAAAGTGTCAAAAAGTTAATCTCATATACAGCGACACATGTCAGATTTTAAAGCCGGGGCTCTGTCAGGAAGGTCAAAACTAGATCCGGCAGTAAGGGGTTAAAGTAAAAAATCTTAGATGGAGTCATTTATGGGGGTGTCTAAGTTCCTCAAAGCCATGTCCAACTGGACTGGTCAGTGAAAAAATCTGTTTCACAAATTTTCATGAAAATCTGGAAAATTGCTATAAAAGTTCCAAGTCACCTAATGTTTTAAAAAATAATTTAAAAAATTATTCCAACTTACAGTAGACATATGGTAGATGCTAGTTAAAATCTACTTTAATGGTATAACTATATGTCTTAAAGGCCGACATTTTTTAACCTTCAAATTGTGAAAAATTTGGAAAAATTTGCCAACATTTTGATATTTTCCCAAACAAACAAGAATTATATGGACTAACATTTATTACTAACTTAAATCATAATGTGGCATGAGAACAAATTCTTAGAATCACATGGATAGGTAAAAGCTTTGAAAAGTTATTTCCACATAAATTGACATATGTCAGATTTAAAAAATGGGGCTATCTTTTTTGGTCCAAAACTGGCAGCATCCTTAAGGAGTTAATTACCATTGTTTTATCTGCACCTTTATGTCAGACGCCATTTTGTCAGATTGCCCCTCTGCTTTTGTCTGTCACATGGCAAAAAATGTTTATGGATATTAGCAGAAAGGTTCGTTCTCTATTGCCTTATTGGTGCTACTGATGTTATGAGTCAACATAATAAGATAGGAGGCATTTGGAGAAAAACTTATCAAACTCTCACATATCATTACATAGATAAATGTCTTGTAAATATCTATATAATTCATTTCAAGAGAATATTTGTTTGTGTTCTTCCTGTTTCCGGAGGCTTACTATTAATACTACAGAACATTTTGCCACATTATTAAGGCCATGACAGGCTGAACGCTGTAAATCTTGAGATATTACGTTGCTTTTTTAATTGTTACAAATTGAAAATTCGAATCCCCCCAAGTGTGTGGTTCTGTTGATTCCTGGCACCTTGTAAAATCACGCAAATGCATTAAATTACTTCTCTATTCTACAGAGGTCACGGCAAGGCTAGTATATATACAGACCACCTACAGCGATATCTGATCTATATCTTATAGTTTTCAAAAGAAAAATAAAGGAATGCTATAGACCTGCTTGCTTTTTTATAGACTTGTATTGTATTGTATTTTGCTTGAAACAGGAAAAAGGAAAAAAGTTTCCTAAGTTCAAGGGGATCTGAATCATATTTCCAAAGGGACGTACATTTTGAGGACAGCTAGTACCGGATTGTGAATTACTGTACACTGCACGTTTTTACTCTGCTTATTAAATTAACATTCAATACTGTCACAAAACTCTAGTGTATGCTGCAACTTGTAGATGATTTATAGTTGAGTGCTCTGGTCTGGCTACTACAGTTAGATAGATATGAGATAGATAGATAGATAGATAGATAGATAGATAGATAGATAGATAGATAGATAGATAGATAGATAGATAGATATGGGATAGATAGATAGATAGATAGATAGATAGATATGGGATAGATAGATAGATAGATATGGGATAGATAGATAGATAGATAGATAGATAGATAGATAGATAGATAGATAAATAATTTTCCTGCCACCACACCATTACCACATTTCACCACCACAGTGACCAAATAATATCACCATACTGTTCCTGAATATAAAACTATTACACTACTACCAATATCTCTACCATATAGTAATCCTATAGTGGAACGTACCAGTTGTACAAAGGCGTACTGCAGACATATTATACCTCCATACAGTGGGGGTGATACCAGTTGTACATAGGCACTGTGCAGACATATATTACTGCCATACAGTGATTATATGGGGGTTGTACCAGTTGCATACAGGCGCTCTGCAGATATATGTTACTGCCATACAATGACCATATGCGGTGTGGGGATGTATCTCAGGGGTAGCAAGAAAACACACCGTCCTGGGCGTTCGTTTAAACTCTCTCGGCGATTATTTAGCCAGAGTTACACAGCAAATGGAAAACAAGGCATACAGGCTTAACTTCAGCCCCACAAAATAACATATAAAGTCCTTGTGGAACACTCACAGTCTCTTGTAGTTTCCTGGGTGCGTTCCCCACACAGATCAGGGGAATGTGGTATATAGTGGACGGCTATGCGGCAGCACAGACTTCCAGCTCTGGTCCCAGTCAGGCCAACTCTCTGACTGAGAAAAACACACCACACCCATCCTGCTTTCCTGCCTTAAGTAGGCCTCAAAACCAGGCCTGGATACCTGGGAGCAATCCACCCACCCTGCTCTTTGAATTGCTCCAGTAAAGCCTGACCCAGATCCACTGCTATTCCAGCAGTCCTACTAACAAAACAAATGTCAGTACCATATCGATACCGACGTATGGCTAACAGGCTTTACTTCACCGAGATCAGAACCCTCGGTGACAAGTATCGACCATCAACAATGGCCCCTCGTGCCTTCTCACATACCCCCCCCCCCCCCTCTGCCCAAAACCGGGGTTTTGGGCACCTTCAGCCACCAGACTGTGCACTCTTGAGAGGGCATCTGCATTTCCCTGCTGCTTGCCTGGCCTATGCTCTACTGTGAACGCAAAATCCTGCAGGGCAAGGAACCAGCGGGTAACTCGGGCATTATTCCCCTTCTTCTCCCGCATCCACATGAGTGGGGCATGATCAGACACTAGCCTGAATTTCCTTCCTAACAGGTAGTACCTGAGGGAATCCAATGCCCACTTTATGGCCAGGCATTCTTTCTCAATGATGGCATAATTCCGTTCTGCCGGGGATAGTTTCCTACTTAGGTAGATCACAGGGTGCTCTTCTCCGTTCACTACCTGAGACATAACGGCCCCCAGTCCCACCTCAGAGGCATCGGTCTGGACTACAAATTCCCGGGAGAAGTCCGGGGCTACTAGCACTGGCTGCCTACATAGGGCCTGTTTGAGCTCCTGGAAAGCCCTCTCTGCCTCAGGGGACCACTTTATCATTGTTGACTTGGTTCCCTTGGTTAAGTCAGTCAAGGGAACCGCTATCTCCGCAAACTTTGGTATAAATCGCCTGTAGTATCCTACGATACCAAGAAACGCCCTGACCTGCTTTTTGGTGAGGGGGCGGGGCCACTTCTGGATCGCCTCTACTTTATTCACTTGGGGCTTAATTTCCCCTCTCCCTACTATGTACCCCAGGTACCTGGTTTCCTCCATCCCCAGGGCACACTTATTAGGGTTTATTGTAAACCCGGCTTTCCTTAAGGCATCTAGCACGGCCTGGACTTTCCCAAGATGGCTCTCCCAGTCATGACTAAAGATCACAATGTCGTCTAGATAGGCCGCCGTATAGTACCTATGTGGGCGTAGAACGTGATCCATGGCCCTCTGAAATGTGGCGGGGGCCCCCTGCAAACCAAAGGGCATTCGAACGTATTGAAATGACCCCTCAGGAGTTGAGAAAGCCGTCTTCTCTTTAGCGTCCTTTGACAGGGGAATCTGCCAATATCCCTTTGTGAGGTCGAGGGTGCTAATATACCTCGCCGGACCTAATTGCTCGATTAATTCATCTACCCGGGGCATAGGGTAGGCATCCACTGAGGATACTTCGTTGAGTCTGCGATAATCGTTGCAGAATCTCCATTCTCCGTTTGGCTTGGGTACTAGCACTATAGGGCTGGACCACCCACTCTTGGACCTCTCGATCACCCCTAGTTCTAGCATCTTTTGTACCTCTTTGGAAATTACCTCGCGGCGGGCCTCTGGGATCCTATAGGGCTTCAGGTTTACTCTTACCTTGGGGTCTGTGAGGATTTCATGCTCTATCACATGGGTATGGCCAGGGGTATCGGTAAACAGGTCTCGATTCCTCTGCAGCAGTTCCCTACATTGTTGCTTTTGGGAGGGGGATAGGGTCTCTGAGATTTTTACGGTTTCTATGTTGGCCTCTGACTTGGACACTAGGCAAGAAACCTCAGGAATCTCTCTCTCCTTCCAGGGTTTTATCAGATTGACGTGGTAAATCTGGAAGGGTTTCCTCTTCCCTGGCTGGTGAACCCTGTAATTCACCTCCCCCACCTTTTCCACTATCTCATAGGGACCCTGCCACTTAGCGAGGAACTTGCATTCCACGGTGGGTACTAATACTAGTACTCTGTCTCCCGGGTTAAAATGCCTTATCCTAGCAGACCTATTATAGATCCGGGCCTGAGCTTCTTGTGCCTGAAGAAGATGCTCCTTGACAATTGGCATCACTCTTGCCATCCTCTCCTGCAGTTGGGCCACATGCTCCACTACGCTCTTATAGGGGGTGACCTCACTCTCCCAAGTTTCCTTGGCCACATCTAAGAGTCCCCTAGGATGCCTCCCATACAAAAGCTCGAAGGGTGAGAACCCTGTGGAGGATTGGGGTACCTCTCTAATTGAGAAGAGCAAGTACGGCAGGAGACAGTCCCAATCCCGCCCATCCTTCTCTACCACTTTCTTCAGCATGGCCTTCAAGGTCTTGTTAAAACGCTCAACAAGACCGTCCGTCTGAGGATGGTAGACTGAAGTGCGCAGTTGCGTCACTTTCAACACTTTGCACAGCTCCCTCATTACCTTGGACATGAATGGGGTTCCCTGATCCGTCAAGATCTCCTTGGGAATTCCTGTTCGGGAGAAGACATAGAGAAGCTCCTTTGCAATATTCCGGGATGATGGGTTCCTGAGAGGGATGGCCTCCGGGTAACGGGTGGCGTAATCAACAATGACCAGGATGTACTGGTGACCTCTCGCTGACTTCACCAATGGCCCTACCAGATCCATCGCTATCCTATCAAAAGGGACCTCAATGATTGGTAACGGCACCAGAGGGCTACGAAAATGTGTTAACGGGGAGGTGACCTGGCAGGTGGGACAAGATTGGCAGAAATCCCTAATCTCCCGATAACATCCTGGCCAATAGAAACGCTGTAGTATCCTCTCGAGCGTTTTGTCTGCCCCTAAATGACCCCCTAACACATGGGTGTGGGCCATATCCAGGACCATACGCCTATAGGGTCCCGGAACCAATAACTGCTCTACCAACTCGTCCCTGATTTTGGTGACGCGGTATAACAGATTGTGGTTCAGGGCAAAATGCGGAAACCGCTCTTCAGCCCCCGACTCCTGGGGTACCCCATTGAGAACCATCACGTTCTCCCGTGCCCCTTTTAGGGTCAAGTCCTGCAGTTGGGCGGTACCAAAATTTTGTCTAGATACCCCCAACTCAGGGACAGGCTCGTCTGATGAGACTTCTTCCTCATTATCTCCTACCAGGACTGAAAGAGGGAACTCTGGGATTGTCTTAGGTCCCTCACCAGTAGCCTGGTCCAAGCACTGTGTGGGACTTGGCAGAGACGCTTTTTGCCACAGGTCCCAGACAGAGGACAGTCTCGGCCCATAATCAAATCGTGCAATAGACCCTGCACCACCCCAACATTGTGGGACACGGTCCCCCAGCCTGTCTCAAGTTCAACCTGGGCCACTGGGTAAACCTTTGTGTCCCTGTGGATACATGTGACTAAACTCCCTGAGTCCAGTAGCCCCGAGACCCTGGTGCCATTCACTGTCATTTTACATATCTGGGGTTCCTCCCCATTGGTTGCCACAGCACTGCATGCGGGATGTGCAAAGAGAGAACTGCGGCGGGTTGCGGAGCAGTCCATGGGCTCCAACGTGAGCGGACACTGAGCCGCTATATGTCCTGGGCCCCGACATCTCCAGCACACAATATCCCTGGGCATTCCTTTAGGCACCGGCTCTGGGCCTCCCCTGGCCTTGGCCCGACCCTCCCGGGGAGTCTTAGCTCCTGGCTTCGGTAGGTCCCAGTCTCTCCGGCCCTCCCAGTAAGGGGTTTTCAGGTTCCCTGGGCCCCCCAGGGATCTCTCCATAGCGTGGAATCTCTCTACGAGACCCACTAGGTCATCTGCCGTCTGGGGATCACCCTGCGCAACCCAGCATTGTACAGAATGCGGAAGCGAGTGCATGAATCGGTCCATAACCACTCTTTCGACCATTAGCGCCGGGGAGCATATCTCAGGCTGCAGCCATTTTTGTACCAGATGCAACAAGTCAAATAGCTGAGACCTCGGCGGTTTGACCTTACTGTACGCCCACTGGTGTACCCTCTGGGCCCGGACCGCCAACGTAACACCCAGACGCGCCAGGATCTCCGCTTTTAATTTTGAGTACTCTTTTGCATCCTGTAAGGCGAGGTCATAATAGGCCTTTTGGGGCTCCCCAGTTAAATAGGGGGCCAGCACCTCAGCCCATTGCTCCGGCGGTAGCGCCTCCCGGTCGGCGACCCGTTCAAACACCGTGAGGAACGCCTCGATGTCATCTTCCGGAGTCATCTTCTGGAGGGCCTCCCTGACGGTCCTTCTAGCCCGATGTCCTTCGTCACGTGTTGGCGGAGCTGGAGTTTCCCGGGCCCGCACGGCATCCGTTAATATCGCCATCTGCTGCATCAGCAGCTGGTTGGTTGCTTGCTGCACCTGCAGGGCTTCAGTATGAGCCTTTTGCTGCTGTTCTGTGGCTTGCTGCTGCTGCAGATTCGCCTGAACCAGGTGCTTAATGAGCTCCTCCATGTTAGCAGTTGTAGCTTGGCTCTGCACTGCTGCTTTGACCCAGGACATGTACAGCGGGTCTGTGCCCGCGTCCTCCAACCACTTGTGGGGATGTATCTCAGGGGTAGCAAGAAAACACACCGTCCTGGGCGTTCGTTTAAACTCTCTCGGCGTTTATTTAGCCAGAGTTACACAGCAAACGGAAAACAAGGCATACAGGCTTAACTTCAGCCCCACAAAATAACATATAAAGTCCTTGTGGAACACTCACAGTCTCTTGTAGTTTCCTGGGTGCGTTCCCCACACAGATCAGGGGAATGTGGTATATAGTGGACGGCTATGCGGCAGCACAGACTTCCAGCTCTGGTCCCAGTCAGGCCAACTCTCTGACTGAGAAAAACACACCACACCCCATCCTGCTTTCCTGCCTTAAGTAGGCCTCAAAACCAGGCCTGGATACCTGGGAGCAATCCACCCACCCTGCTCTTTGAATTGCTCCAGTAAAGCCTGACCCAGATCCACTGCTATTCCAGCAGTCCTACTAACAAAACAAATGTCAGTACCATATCGATACCGACGTATGGCTAACAGGCTTTACTTCACCGAGATCAGAACCCTCGGTGACAAGTATCGACCATCAACAATGGCCCCTCGTGCCTTCTCACAGCTGGTAGATACCATTTGTATGCAAACACACTGATGACAAATAAGTGTTTACTGTACAGTTACTATTAGTTACTCACAGGTGACATCTTCTCTTTTGGGGTTTTTTTCTTCCCCTTTCTCCATCCGCTTCAGACCTCCATGACAACTTCTCCTACAGAATTAACCACACAAACATCTGAGATGCCTCACTTTTCCAGCACCTCCCTAGCTGTTCCCATCTCTGTCCAAACTCCCCATGGGGTGAAAGGTGGAGTATGGGGAATATGGGCAATCAGCGGATGTGGGAGGTTATAGGCTGCAGGGATAGGAGAGCAGATACAGACCACAGATACAGACACAAATTGCATGGGAAGGTCCATGGACATCAGCCTCTTCCCAACCTAAAAATAACAGCTTGCAGATGCTACAGAAGTGTACCATCACATTAGAGGTATACCGTCACATTAGAGCTTCTGATGGTAACCTGGCTTTTCCCAGTACCTCGAGTGCCTTGACTACTAGGGTAATAGTGACAGGGGGTTAGTGTCAGTATTGTGGTGACGAGACACACAGTTTGCTGATACCAAGCCCCAGCGTCTATCAGATACCTCCATTAATTACATTGGAATAAAATGGAAAAAAAAAAAAAAAGAGCAAATAGAAAAAAAAAAATAACTATTTATTTAACTAAACAATCTCCAACCAACATTTAATGACAATTGTATTAAATAAAATAGATGCAACGCTGGTCTGACAGAGTCCAGCGAATCTGACATAGTTCAAAAGGAAAACCTGTAAAAGCAAAAAAAAAACTAAACAGAAATCATACAGTCGGGGAGGGAGATATTGAATGAGGGTTCAAACAGTGAGTGGGATAGAAATAGTGAGTAGGGGAAAAGACAATGAGTTATGGGGGATAATAAGTGGGGGGATGGTGAGTGATGTAGAGAGAGTGAGCAGGGGAGGAGACATTGAATGGGGGAGACACAATGAGTGGGGCAAGATACATTGAGCAGGAGGGAGACAGTGAGTGGGGGAAGAGACAGTGTGTAGAGGGAGACAGTGAGTGGATGAGGAGACAGTAAGTGGGGAGTAGATACAGTGAGAGAGGTGATAGAGGTAGAGAGTGGGGGGGAGAGACAGTGAGTGGGGGGAGACAATGATAGGAGGAAGAGACAGGGACTTGTGGGAGAGAGAGTGCGGGTAAGAGAGTGGCGAGCAGGAGTCTAGGAATAGATGCAATGCTGGTCTGACATAGTCCAGCGAATCCGTCACAGTCCAAAAGGAAAACCTATAAAAAGAAAACAGAAAACAGAAAGACAGTGAGTTACGGGGGATAATAAGTGGGGGGATGGTGAATGATGTAGAGAGACAGTGAGTGGAGTGAGACAGTGAGTGGGGGAGGGACAGTGAGTGGGGGGTAGATGCAATGAGCGAAGGTAGAGGCAGTGAGTGGGAGGAGACAATGAGGGGAGGGGGAGACAGGAAGTTGGGAGAGAGATAGTGAGTGTATTTAAGTGACTGGAAGGAGTGAGAGGGGGGCAATGGCTGGAGGGGAGAGACAGTGACTGGAAGAGGATTAGGTGAATGGGGAGGAGATAGTGAGTAGGGGGAGACAGTGAGTGGGGGTGGAGACAGTGAGTGGGGGTGGAGACAGTGAGTGGGGTGGAGACAGTGAACGGGGGTGGAGACTGAGCGAGTGGGAGGAGACAGAGGGGAGGAAGAGTGAGGAAGACAGTTTCTGAGCTTCTAACATCTGAAGCTGCTGCTTGTACAGCTTCAGTATCTCCCACACTTCCCCTACAGATATACACTTACTTTTGTAGAACTTTATGCCTCTCCATGCTGAATACCTCATGTGCTGTCCGGCTCCTGGTAGCTCCTGGCACTGCAATGTTTTCTTCCTTAAACAGCACAGTGAAAAGGAGGCAGAGGGTGAAGGATCACACTGCTCTCTGATGAGGCACAGTGCTAATATTGGGACTGTCCGGCTCAAATCCAGACAGTTGGAAGGTATGATGTGCCCCAGTGCTCCTGTGCGCTATGATCTCAAGGATCCACACACTCTTTTCCAAAAGATGTTTCCAGGACCGCTCGCATTCCTTGCTATGCTGTTGTCATCTATGTCTGTTTGCAAGTAATGTTCCTTTGGAAACATGACAATATGTATACACAATAACAATGATGTATAGGCAATAAGAACTGTGTATTGTACATATCTTTCATCTATTGGATGTATATTCATATCATTTATAATTGTTAAGATGAAATACAGTAAAACACATTTGTTACACTTTCATCATTAAAGTGTCAGGCAACCAAAGAGAATGAAGAGAGTTGAGAATCCTATAGACTTCACACTGGTTTTTATCCAGGTCTGAATCTAATAGTCTTGAAGGGGCCCTGTATGTTCTTTAAAAATGTAACTGAATGGGCATTTCTAGTTGCTTGCCTTGGGATCACCATTGGTTCTGAATACGAGAATTTGATTATATTACCCCAACTTTTTGAGTGTGTTCCTATGAGAACAGGTAACATATGCGTTATTCATATGCATTAAGCCTTATTTATATAACCGTTATTGTGTACCATGTTATGGGCTGTAGAGTTCAATGGAGGATGTTGTATGTCTCTTTTTGTTTTATCGTAGATATTATCAGTATGTATCTTCCATTTCACTGTGTGGTCTCTACTGCTATTGCTAGTGTGATCCACAATCATGAGGCTTCACAGGCTGTGTGCTATGATTGATGAGAGTAAAGGGGTTTTCTCATTACATTAAATGGTCTTCAGAATAAGGGGACAGTGAAAACAAGCAACTTCGCAATTGGATGTCATTAACAAAGCTGTCTTGTTTTCACTGTCTCCCTTATCTTCGTTTTCTGTAAACACTGTTCCCCAGTGCCGGTCGGATTCCACCTCCTTTCATTTCATTGGCTGACGGCTCTACTAATTTATATTCTGTCTGGCCCCCGGTCGTATTCACGGGAGCGTGCATTCCTGCCTCTCTCACTCAGAATGAGGGGCCGGCAACATTTCACTCTGCAAACTAGCAGCTGCACAGTAACACTACAGCTGCTTCTACAATCAGAAAACAGCAGAATTGTGCCCGGTGCCTAATGCTGCTGCATGTAAACATAGAAAGGAGACAGATCTGTGCTGCTCTGGATGAGTTCATAGAAGACTGGATTCAACTGTAACAAACCTCGAGCTGTGAGAGAAGAAGAGATCAGTGTAACGGTCTGGTAGTGGATCCGCTGGACCACCGCAGGCGATGGTGGAAGCCCACGCCAGGGAGCGGAATCTAAGTAGGTCCCAGTATTCACCAGAGCCCACCGCAAAGCAGGATGGACTTGCTGCGGCGGAAGTATACCAGGTCGCTTCCACTGGCGGGACTTACCTGTGGTGGCGGCCAAGGGTAGGCGAGGTACAGATTCGTCAGGCAGGCTCGTAGTCGGGGACAGGCAGAAGGTCAGGACAGGTGGCTCTGGTTCGTAGACGTGGACAGGCAGAAGGTCAGGACAGGCGGCAGAGATTCGTGGTCGGTAAACGTAGGCAGATGGTTCGGTACACGGTAGACTAGACAAGACTTTCAGGAGCGCTTTCTCCAAAGGCATGAACACTAAGGATCCGGCAACGCTGCCAGGAAGAGGCCGGACTTAAATAGGAACAGTGCCCGGCAATGACCAATTACCGGCGCACTGTCCCTTTAAATTTCACACTGCCGGCACGCGTGCGCGCTAGGGAGAGGGGCCGCGCGCGCCGTGGGACAGAGACAGACAGAGCAGGAGTGTGGCCGGGTAAGTGATCGCCGGCGGTGACAGGGGAGTGAGCGGACCCCGGACCCGACGTGCGGGACGGGGCGCCGCTCGGAGTCGGGGCACGGATGTGCCTGCGACCCGGGACGAGGGTCACAGGGGCATCCGTGACAATCAGTGCTTTGAGTTCATAGAAGACTGTCTAGACTGAATGCAGGTCTGTGATATGTAAACAGCTCTTACAAAATAAGACTGCATAGGGAGAGGAACAACATAGTGACATGTGGACAGAGAGGGGAGGGAGAGCAGGGATGTGCTATCCCCTCCCACTGATCTCAAACAAACACACTGACTCAGGAGCGAGCACGAACAGTGAAGGGAGGGATGATGTCATCCCCCTTCAGTTAAGAAACACCCAGCTGGGAGGGGAAGAAACGCCCCGTGATTTGAGGAGCTGAGAAACTGAAAGTACAATGAAACAGACGATCTGATGAAGCGATAAATCCTGTTTAAATAGGACAAAGTGAAATACGGGCAATCCCTGAGTTACAAACATCCTTACATATGTCTGGTACTTTAGAATGAAGGCTATTGTTGGACATGACTCAGAGTCCGAGGACAGACTATGAATCACGCCCCATTTACTTTAGCCCCAGGCACCTTTGCTCTCACTCTCTCCTTTAGCGGCATTACATGCTATATACAATCCAGCCACTAGAACAATTGTCACCAGACTCTCTTCTTTTATGCTATGTCAGACAAAAAAACGGACAAAAAAAAACCCGTAAGCGGCCTTTTATTCCGATGCAGGAACACTTTTTTTGTCACCTTTCTGTCACTTCTTTTTTTATGTCAGCCATACAATTGTATGGGAAGACGGCAAGAAAACTAAAAGTGCCGGCGTATTACACAACATGCTGTATAATACTCCAGCACTGAAAGACGAGTGGAGAAAATACAACCTGTGGAGACTGCAGTTCGTCTTTTCTGTTGCCGTCTATAGGGCCGCACGAACGATCGTATTTTTGTCGCTTTTTAAAAACTAAAAGCGCTGAAAATACAATTGTAAAGCTGTGCAGTGTAGACACAGCCTTAGATGTGACTAGAAAAAGGTCAACCCAGGCCAAAATGTCACATGTATACCCAGACTTACAACATTGGCATTTGCAGTATCTCACTTGATGATTGCACCATGGAGAATTACTCTATCTGTTACTCTATATGTTTGCTTAAAGGGGTTTTGCCAAGAAGTGAGTTCCTTACCTAACAGGCTGATACTCCCCTCTTGTGGCTTGAAAAAAGGGGTGTTGTGTTTCTGTGTTTAAAAAAACAAGTACCTCCTCTGTGATGTCATCACCCCACCCCCATGCACATTCTTGATACTCTGTATTTGAGCACACATTGTTTGGCTAATCCACAGAGAAGAACTGTATTGTGCACAAACTATATGCGTTATATTTCTCCCTCTTCTGTGCTCAGGAGAGAAGATAAGCTCAACAGGCAGCCTTCTTTCATTCTGGCTGCAGGGGGAGAGGGAGGGTGGTGAGCATAGAGCAGGGAGCATCTGCATGTTTACTCAGATAATTACATTACAACCAGTGGATTCTCTATACAAAAGACAAAGGATCTTTCTCCACAGTCCCTTATAAAGCAAGGGAGCTCTGCATGTTTACTAAGATAATTACATTACAACCACTGGATTCTCTATACAAAAGACAAAGAATCTTTCTCCCCATTCACTTCAAAGCTCTTTCATGTTCCCTGCCGTCAGCTAAGAAGTGCAAACAGGAAAGCGCAGCCAGATCAACTCCTGTCAGCTCCTGGTTGTATCTAATGTAAACTGTCAGGAAACCAAAGGCATGTAAGGAAGGCTGTAGCTCTCATATGATTCACTTTTTGTTTAATGACCTATATTTAGAAAAGTGATTAAATACATCAACATTAGATCGTGGCAAAACCATTTTAAATAAATGATAAATATTTCATGAATTCAAGACAAGATGTGCTGTGGATTTACTGGAGCTTTATACAGGAATGCAAATCCTCCCACTGACCACCAACAAACTCATAACCAAGGTGTGCAGACTAATATTATTTCCTGAAAGTGGGGGGAAAGCTTCTAAACGTGGGCACAGACAGTGAAATAAACATTACAGGGGTCTAACTCATCCCTATACTATCCAAAACTGAAAAAAATGGCTCTTGTTACACTAAAATAAATGGCCTGTTCCAACTTACATACAAATTCAACTTAAAGGGAATGTGTCATCAAAAATGACTTATTGTTTAACTCACGTTTTTATGTTAAACACATTTTTTAAGAATTTATATTTTTTTTTAATTTTCCACATCACTTTCAATATTTTTTAAGAATTCTTAAGTCCTGTCCTGCAGTTTTCAGTTTGGCCACTAAGCCTAATAATAGTCTGACACTTTCTGTTCTGTACAGAAAGATTCTCAGCAGGCTGCTCATTATCAGCACAAAGAGGGTCAAACTGAAAGGAGACACCAGTGTGAATAGATAACACAGGATCCAGCAGTCACAAGAGGAGATAGTCACAGTTCACCCTTTCACCTCCCTGCAAAGTGACTTCTTCCCAGGTCACCCGAGCATGACTAGAAAACTCTCCTATAGAAGTGAATGGGATTGAGTCAGTCTTAAGTCTCCTATGTGCATGAAGCTACTGTAAAGCATCTCTCTGACTGCTGTTAAAGCAGTGCAAACAAGGCCTAGTGGCCAAAGTGAAAACTGCAAGACTCAAGAATTATTAAAAAATATTGAAAGTGATATGAAAAATTAAAAAAAAAAACAACCAAAAATTCCTAAAAATGTGTTTAACATGAAAATGGGACTTAAACAATGACTCATTTTTTGATGACACATTCCCTTTAAGAACAAACATAGAGAACCTATCTTGTTTATAGCCTGGGGATCAACTGTATTCAAAAACAGTGGTATCAACTAAATTGCAATGACTCCCGGGGTAACTGGAGGTGTGTTATAAGGTGCAGTGCAGCAGATTTGGCTTCTTTTTTTGCTCCACTGCTGATTTTTTTTTAAGTGTGTGCTCTTTTCATTATGTTCAAGTTGTTTCACTAAAGTTGCAGCTGCATCACCCCCTCTCGTTTCTGTCTTCTATTTACTGTGTTCTAGATGGATATTTTTGGTGACTGAAGAGGTTCACATGTGCTATCAATTTATGCAAGAAAAATGTCTTGATAAGATTACTTTAATGAATCCAGAAAAAGATGTTGTAGATTTTTTCATTCATTATTTCTAAACATTAGCTCTTTATCACAATGTGTAAGTAATACAAGCAGTAAATATGCTGAAAAATTACATATTATATAGCAATTTACCTATTCGCAAATCAGCACTGAATTGCTTAATGATGTCTGTGTAATGGAATGAGGTTATTTGTAGGTTGCCCTTACTGCCTGCACATACATTTACAAAAGAGACTGAAAACAGATAACCAGGGGTTTACATTATAGCTCTGGTTCCATTGTATCTTGCAGGTTTATTTCTTATGGCATACATAGAAAACAAAAAATATTTTATCCAGGATCTCTGATTTCTAATTCATTACACACCTTTACAAATCCCCTATTCTAAAATCTAACGTTTATTTTTAAACTTGATTAAAAAAATTTTGGGATATACTCACTGATAGCTATTCCATTCGCTTAGGATGATCTTTCCCTATGCTTGCTCAGCCCTCTTATTCAGTCAATCAGTCAGGGAAGCGTCCCGAAAGGGTCGGCCCGACTTTAAATGACTGGCCCTACTGTCCCTCTCTTATATCTTTACATTTAATTATTTACCAAGATAAGTCTCCATATGTAATTGCCACTCTTTCTGATAAGGTTGTCTATACCATATGGAGAAATATACAATATATACAATAGAGTCCTGTAGTGACTCTTTATGTGTGTATGTCTTTATACAACATTACCCCATAACTAGTGAGCTAGGCAAACATAGAGGATGAAAAGACATGGATATAACCTGAAAAAATCCACCTCTAAGATAGATAAATATAAAATAGACAATCATTTATAGGACCCTAAGGGTCTACCCCTAAGATAGATAAACATAAAGGGTAGACAATCCTTTATACGACCTTAAACGTCTGCCCCGACGCGGTTCCCCCCTCCTATCACACCGAGGGGTTCCTAAGGGGGTCCAGTATAGTTGTATCTCTTGTTGGATGGTATTCATAGTTGTAAGATGATATCCATATTTGCGATGGCTGCTCTGATATATGCAGGTGCCAGTGAGTATATCCCAAAAAAATTTTAATCAAGTTTAAAAATAAAAGTTAGATTTTAGAATAGGGGATTTATTTCTTATGGCCCAAGGTTGCTCAAATTTATGTCAAACATGTGTCCAGGAATCAATGAGACGGATGTCAAAAATTGCCTTGCATTAGGAGTCCTCCTATAGGTCATGGATCTATCATTGCTCTAGACTCATTTTCAATGAAAGCCAGATTAGCACTATGGCTGAATCCAAGATGGCAGCCTGTCCCTGTGCTGTATCCACTACCTCCGACAAGCACTGAGCCCTCTGAGGAACTTGTCTTTTTGCACTCCACGAAGCATCTGCAAATCACAAGGCATTCGTTAGTAGAGTGCAAAAGGCAATTTCGAATATCCACATGCCTATGTAGGCGCTCTCCCCAAAGAGAGATCTTCCCTTTCTGAGCTACTCATTGCCTCCCACTCAGCCAAGCCAGCATCACTCTGCTCTGTACTGGCGAGGGGCAAAACCCCAAAGCGCTTTATACAGATGAGTGATGCTGGCTTGGCTAAATATCCCTTATTGCATTCCAAAGACCCAGTGGGTCAAAAGCAAATTGAGGATTTGTTACATCCAACAGAGGGCACTTGAGCTTCTCAGCTCCTTTCCCATAATGCCTTGTGATATGCAGATGCTTCGTGGAGTGCAAAAAGGCAATTTCAAATCTCCACACACCTATATAGGCGCTCTCCCTAAGGAGAGATCTTCCCTTTCATATCTATTCTAGTAAATCCTTGTGTTCTCTGTGAAATAACAACTATGGAGTATCTACTTTTATAACTCAGTGTTATGCTGTTCCTCTGTTATTCCTCCTAGCAACCTATTACTTAAGTCAGCTGGGCTTTACCAACTTGGGGGTTGTCCCTGCACAGTCTAACATTGTCACACCCCTTTGAAAGCTGGAATGGTAACACCCAGCTGACAGGTTCAGTAAAACTCATTGGGCGACATGTATGAATCTCGGAGCGTCGGAGTGCTCCTTTTCGAGCACTCGAACGTGAAAGCTGTGCCTCATGTATGTCGGCACCCGAGGTGCGCTCATACATGCGGTGTAAAGTCCCCTGCGCCTCGCCAGTGTGTAAGGCGCAGTGCGGGACATGTATTCTGATTCGAGACAGGCTGGAAAACAGCGAGAAATCATTAAACATGTTAGTGAAGAGCAAAAAGAGTTGTCTTTGAAATGAATGAATGAATAAAGACGAAAATCAAAGCTGTCTAAAAGCGAATAAATGTAGTGAAAAAGTGGAGCATTAAAAATTAAAGGGAAAATAGATAAGATCACTCAAGAAATAAATCTCAGCTCTCAGCTCAGTGAGGCATGGAGTATGAATAAAAAAAACGTGTATTATTACGTGTAAAACATTATCTGAAAAAGAGCTCAAACCTTCTAAAAAATACATAAATAAAATCACTAACAAAAAAATCAATATTGGAAATTGCCGGGAAATACAGTAATTCAAATTCTGTAAGCGCTTCTCATTGGTCGGCATAAACCAGCCAATCAGAATAGGAGCGACAGTGACCCATTATAACCTATGGAGTAGTATTGACCAATCAAATGAAAAGGCGGGACAGTTCAAAATACAGCAAAAAAGGCAGAAAAGAGCTGATTGGTTGAGCTAGCGGGGGCTTGGCTATCCTGGCCATTGTAGTCTATGGAGAGATGGGGGCACTGAAATCTCAGCTCCGTGCGGCGATTTTGAAATCCAATCTCAGAAAATCCAAGCTATGTAGATAACAGCTCGGATTTTCTGTTGAGGTCTATGTGGATGGTGTACAGTCAGATTTTTTCGGATTCTAAAAACAGAATCCGCTTAAAAATCGAACAGTTAATCACTGTTGTGTAGACTTCATATTTGGGGTACCTTATGGGCATCTAGAAATTGAAGTGGTTCACAAAAGGTAGTTATTCAACCACTTAACCACCCCTGGAGTAAGTGTCAGTAAATATAATTCCATTAATAGAAATATAAACTTCTCTTTTTTTCAGATTCTTCCATGATATTACTCTAAACTAGTGTTTACTATAATTTGTGTCCTTGTTATATAATTTAGCTACTTAATTTGCCAAAATGTGCCTAATTTCCTAAGCACATACAGTTCATTATTCTTGCGTGTGCTACTGTACATTGTGCTACATTTATTTAAATACTATTATGCAGCATAAACCCAAATGTTTAATAAGCACAAGTGCTACAAATAACAGAAATTAGCAATTAGCTGGCAACTATTAGGCATATATGAAAATATTTACCGCCTTTTTCCCTTTGGGTTATGTATCCAAGGTAAATCCAGGACACTTGTCAACAACAAGAATAGAGAACCGCTCTAGGGTTAACAGTTAAAGTAGAATAATTAAAACATTTTAATGTAAGAACTGGTAGAGTGAGCAAATATTGTTAATAAAGTAGTACATTCATAATGTGTGTGTGCCTTATGGTGGAGGATGTTCATATTATAAATTAGTACCTTTAAGGAAATAACAGATTTTATGCAACGTGTGGATTCACCTTTGATGAACCTACATGTGTTCATTCAATTAGTGCATTTCTTAAAAAATTATATACTCTGTCACTCTCACATTAGATGATCCCTAGAGGCAGGCTTGGACTGGCCCACAGTGGAATAGGTGAAACTCCCGGTGGGCCCCTGAGCATGGTGCACCTGAAGTTGTTTTTTAACTGCATATACATCCTTGGAAAAGGCAGTAAAGCATAGAAAGAGAGGTAAAAAGCAAGAGGCAGAGTAAAGGAGGCATGTACAGTTATTTACAGTAGCTGCAGGGTGGACCCCTATAATAAACTCCACCAGTGGGCCCAGAAACACCTCAACTAGTGCACTCCTGGAATCAACCCCACCTGTGGGCCCTATGCACCCCAGGACGACACATCCTCTAGGTACAATAGGTAAGTGGCCCATTTCCTAATTTCATTTATAAATTACAAACTGTTATTAATAGTGTTGCTCATATAGGTCTCTGGTTTGGCAGCCGTTTGGCCAAACTCATCACAACATTCGGGATTTGGGATGTGCAAACCCCAAATCCTATTATAGTCTACAGGTAAAAATTGATGGTCATATTTTCTCTAAAAAGCTTCTCTAGCAGCCAAATACATCTATTGAAAGGGTTGTCCATGTCCTAACAAAAATAATATAATGCTTCTGGAGCCAAATAATAAAAAAAAAAACTAAACTCACCTTCCCCTGGTCTCTCCAGCTTTCTTTTACAGTCTGCTAACTCCAAATGGACATGTCACTGTAGCAGCTGATAAAAACTTCAAAAATCAATTAGGCTGTGCACATCCATATATTTTGAAAAACATAAGCATAGGTGCACACTGAAAAGGCAATAGCATACATCTAATACAAATATCAGTGGCACACTAATAACTAAGTGAAACATCAAGGTATATAGGAACATTGGAAATGCATTACTGCTAAGGAAAATATGAAAAACCTGGGACTCTTAGTTTACAGTTTTTGATCAAAGATTGTATTAAGCTCACCTCCCAATAGCGTCAAGGGGATCCCAGCACAGGTGAGTCCCTAACACTGAACATGTTACCTCACTAGGAGTCCATTCAGACTACAACCTCTCAGGGAGTGATAGGAACCTGCTACTGAATTATCCTGCACTAGTTTAAAAGAGGTAAGCGGAGTGCACCAAGCCATGGTGGCTGCACCTAGGCTTACTTTTTTAAAAATATTTGGTGGTGCACCGCCTATTGTATTTTTTAAGTATATTTGCGGATTGCCACCCTCTTGGGCTTGCTGCACTCCGTCATTTGACTCAAATTTAAAGAACAATTCTAGTCAAAAATTACATCTGACTTTGAAAAGTAAGCCTTTAAAAAAAATTTCCCTGTAAATAGTTGATAATTTTTCAGTATCGTTTACATATTATTTGATGATATATTCTCAATGTTATAGCTGGATTTTTAAAATTTCCTTTTTTTAGCATGAAATTATTCTGTAAACTACTAAGCTGCTAACTTACATATAAGATGTTATATTGCTATTGTACTTCATACGCATGGCTTTATTAAGGCTCTATCACGTTTTTTTCTATTTTTACCCACCCAAGCCCTACTTGACTATAATATTATTAAACCAGGCAACCCCTTTAATTTAAATGTAAATTCTGATGTGAGTGTAAAGACTAATTATAACATTCCAACAGTTTATTTAGTTTATATTAAGTTACACTATTTCCAAAAAACTGCTAAAAGGTTATTCACTTTTTGTGTAGATTTGTGATAAAACATTTAAGTTTTATATCCTCATTTTCTTATCATGACGCCAATTAAATTAGTATTATTATTAGAATTTTAAATATTCAGCAAAAGATATTTAAACATTAGGTCTACTTCTTCAATTATTATTTTTATATAAATTCACTTTCGCCCGAAGAAATTCTTTACCATCTAATGACTCCTAATGAAAATCTTGACTAGTGTTTTTAATTTAATTATTTAATCCCACTGGGAATACTTGCAAACCACAATGACCTGACCTATGGTGTAAATCAAAATGATTTATGTTAATAAAATCTAGAAGGTAATGAAAGCTAAAGGTGTTTTGGGAGAATTAAACATTTTAGAAAAGTCTAAAGTTATTACTACCCTATATCTATCCACATTTTTTGAAAAAATACAGTGCAGACAAAACAGACAAATGCATAAATACATGGGTATACTTATACTATCTTACAAAAGTGAGTACATTCCTCATATTATTGTAAATATTGTGTTATATCTTTTCATGGGACAACTCTGAAGATATGACACTTTGATACAACATAAAGTAGTCAGTGTGCATCGTGTCTAAAAGTATAAATTTAGTGTGCCCTCCAAATAACTCAGCACATAGCCATCAATGTCTACACCACTGGCAACAAAAGCAAGTACACCCCTTACTGAAAATGGACAAATTGTGTCCAATTTGCCATTTTCCCTCCACAGTGTCATGTAATTTGTTAGTGTTAAAAGATGTAAATGAGGAGCAGTTGTGTTAAATTTGGTATCAACGCCCTCACACTCTTTGATACCGGTCACTGGAGATTCAATATGGCCCTAGAAAAGAATTGTCTGGGATCTAAAAAAAGAAATTGTTGTCTGCATAAAAATGGCCTGGCTTAAAAGATTGCCAACACCCCGAAATGGATGCAGCCAGGGCCAAAAAGCCTTTCAGTATTTAACAAGACTTTTTCCACTCAGAAAAAGAAATTTTTAGTGCACAGCCGAGATTATCTTTTAAAAATAGACATGCTGCAAGCATTGCTGCAGAGGTTGGAGGTGGAAGGGAGGGGTCAGCCAGTCAAAGCTTAAACCATATGCCCAACACTGCATCAAATTGGTCTGCATGGCTGTTGTCCCTGAAGGAAGCCTCTTCTAATGAGCTAAACACATCAGTAGTAGTTGCCCAAATCTCTCAGATAGCTGGCTACACAACATCAGTGTTGAGTCCAAGATGTTTAACTTAAAGATAATTAATTATGCTTGCTACAATTATATCCATACTCACTTAATAGCTAGACTTACTATCTACTAGTTTCCTGCATCTGGATGCAGAGCTGTAGATTTTGTTGCTTCACCAGGAGCAGAATTCGGTATAGTGCCCCTCCCTACATGCAAAATGAAAAATATAATATCCACTGCACACCTTAAGATGATTTGCAAAGTTTAATGAGTAAACAAATACAGTGAGCCAAAGATCCTCATTTTATATACAATAATCTCCAACAAATGTATCTTTTTTTTTCAATAGTATTGCATATAAGGGGTTACAGATGTGAATGTAATGACTTTGGTGTTGGAGCCTTTATCAAAAACATCTGCAGAATAAAAGTATATAATGAGTAGCAAAGTATAATATGTACAAAAGGGAATAAAATAAAAAAAGAAAAGAGAAAGGGGAAGAGAAGAGGGGAATGGGGAAAAAAAGGCGGAACAAAAAGAAATAAAAAAAAAAAGGGAGTAAGGGAAAAAACGGGGATGAGATAGGATAAAAACAGTGGTGAAAAAAGAAGAAAATGTGGGAAAAAAAGGAAAAGGGAAAATTATGGGTAACGGGAATGGGGGACTTAGGTGTATATAGTGGGGAACAATATATTGGATAGAAAAGTGGTTAGAGGTTTTTAAAAAAACTCTTACCAGATAGAGTACCAAGGATGTGCACATTAATTAATTAATAGATAGCTAAACGGTAGAACAAAAAAAGTGCGTGGGGAAGGAACACATTTTAAAAACAAAGGAATAGTATAGCAGCATTGGTGGAAGGGGAAAAGGGTAATGATAAGTGTTACCGAAGGGGAAAGTTCTGGAATGTGACAAAAGGTAATGGAGAGAAGTCTCCACAAAAGGGCGCTAAAAAAAAAATTTGGGGGTGTGAGTGGACCTACAGAAAAAGAGGGATGCGGGAAAGTTGAACCGCTGTAGAACAGTACCTGGTGAGCAGGATTGTGGATGGCGCCCGAGGAACCAAAAAGGCGCCTGTGGTACAGCGATCGGGCCGTCTTTTATGTAGCGTACCGCGCATGCGCGGGAGCCGGGGCTGCGCCTGAGGTGGGAGGGACGCGGACAGAAAGGGGCAGTGTGGGAAAGCCGCTCGCGCATGGGGGATGACGGCGTGCTGCAGCAGCGGCATAAGGTAAAGGGGGGCAAAAATAAATGAGAAAACAGCGGGATAAAAAATTAGTGGGAGAATAAAGGATTAGATGAAAATATGGAAAGAAAAAGAACAGTAAAAAACCCCAGAAAGGTGGGAATGTGAAAGAGGAAAAAAGGGGGGGGAAAAAACAAAAGGAAACAGTGCTTGGGAGAAACAAGGGGAAGAACATTGGGATTAGAGGAGTAGGTGTGGGGGATTACCAAACAGGAGCGACGGTCATTTTTTTCTGGAGGAATAAACAAAAGTGTCATTAAAAAAAAAATAGTAAAGTTTTTTTAAAGTAAAGGTAAAAACTAGTAGAGTTTTTTTTTTTAAAAGGTTACAGAAGATGTTAAACCCACAATGACTCAAACCACTTATACAAAGTATGTTACAGGGGGTTGACCAAGTTATTTAAAAATTATCAAAGTTTTTCGTAACGATCGGACATTAAAGAGTTAAACGTATTCTTGTTTTAAACCCCTTGGTTCGAGGGTCCCTAGAGTGTGTATCCCGAAAACTTTCACGTTTCAGTAGCATACCTACTGGTCACCCTGCGTCTGGGAAATTTAACCGTTATAACCTGGAAAACGGGTTGGGAAGGGATGTCCGGATTTACAAAGTGGCGGGATAGGTAGTAGGGTTTCTTTAATCTGATTTGGGGGTTTATGTTTAAAAATGCGATCCTTAATGGCTTAGTGGTTTGTCCTACGTGGCTAACCCCCATGGGCATTGGGATATAATACAAGCAAGATTCACGTAAAAAAGTGTTTGATGGGAAGAGTTGTCCAGTTAAGGGGTGTGAAAAGTGGCCGCCTTTGGTCCCCGAGGGGCACTGGGCCATCCAGGCTGGATAGGTACCTTTTTGGTGTAGACAAGGCATCTGTCGGGGTTTAGCTCTAGGGGGGGCCTACGTTGCCCCCACCACGATTCTGAGATTGCGATCAGTTTGTGACAGTGTAAGGGTAAATTCTGGAATTCGCTGTTGTCGGGTAAGACCGGGGGAATGCTCCCAAAGTTTGCGTACAAAATTTTTGTACCTTCGGGGTAAAAGGGTGGTACTTTAAGATTAAGGGAATAACGTGAAGGCTTAGTGTTTATACCTGAGTTATCGGGGGCCCCATTTGGGGGTAGTGGTGTCTGACCTTTTGGAGTAATTTTTGGGGGGATACCCTCTTTTTCGAAGCGTTGAGACATTTCATTGAGTGGGTTTCTCTTGTGCCCGGGTTCTGACTATACGCTCTACTGTCTAAATTGTGAGGGGGTAAACTTTTTTTTTGTGCTAGGGGATGGTTGTTTGGAAATGCAGTAGACGGTTTTTTCGGTCTTTGGTTTTTGGTAGATGTCAGTACTGAGGTGGCCTTGTTCGTCGGATAGAATGGTTGTGTCCAAAAAATGTATCTGATTTGTATCATAATGGATAGTAAAATGTAGTCCTTGAAGAGCAGTGTTAATATAAGAATGAAATTGGAGTAAAGATGGTAATGAGCCTGTCCAAATACAAAAGATATCATCTATGAATCTGAGCCAAATTTGTGAATGGGTTTGGAAGTTTTGATTTGTGTAAACATGTTCTTGCTCGAATATGGCCATAAAAATGTTGGCGTAGGGGGGCGCCATATTGCTCCCCATAGCGGTCCCTTTACATTGTTTATAAAATTGGTCTTGAAACATAAAGAAGTTGTTATGGAGAATTAAAGATAGAACATCAGTGCAAAACTGTTTTGCTTCAGTTTGGAAATGGTTTTGATGTAAGAATTTTTCAACAGCCGTAATCCCTTCATGGTGACCTATTGATGTGTAGAGGCTGGTCACATCCCATGTGACCAAAAAATGTGGTTTCATCACCGGAGAGACCAATTTTCTTTAAAAAGTCGCCTGTGTCCAATAGAAAAGATGGGGTGAGTCTGACTAATGGTGTGAGTATTCTCTCTATCCGGATGGATAGGGGGGATAAAATGGAGTCCGTGGAGGCTACAATGGGTCTTCCGGGGGGGTTTAATGGGATCTTTATGTATTTTGGGTAATACATAGAAAACTGGTATGATGGGATGGTGATTGGAGAAGGAATTCGGCTGTTTGACTATCTATGATACCGAGATCTATGTATTGATCAGCTAAATTCTTAATAAGTGCAGCAATCCTGATGGAGGGATCCCTGTCTAGGGGTAAATAAGTATCCCTGTCTGACAGTTGACGATTAATCTCTTCTAAGTACATGTTTGTATCCATAACAACTATTGCTCCACCCTTATCGGCTGGCTTGATCGTGATGTCACGTGATTGACATAGGTTATGGAGTGCCTGATACTCTCCTGTGGATAAGTTAGAGTGGAACTTGTATTGTCCTTGGGCGATCTGTGTAGTCAGGGTCGACAAATCCTGTTTAACCAAACTAATGAATGTCTCTACAGGATGGTAGTGAGATGGAGGGTTGTATTTGGACTTGGGTCTCAAGTTAAATTTGGAAACTGAAAAAATGGGGATTGGTTTGTCTTTGTTGGATGATGTGTCATCGTAAGTGATGGAGTGGAAGTGTGCCTTAAGTCGGATGTTCCGAAAAAAACGACTTAAGTCCTCCTCCAATGTGAAAGTGTCAAAGTTAGATGTGGGGCAGAAGGAGAGTCCTTTGCTCAGTAGGGACATTTCGAGTGATGATAAATTACGTGAAGATATATTGAAGACTAACGGAGACTCACCTGAGATCGCGTGAGTACTTGTGGGCGTGGACCTCCTCCTCCCCCTCCGAACCGGTCGGTGTTGTAATTTCGTTTGGGTCGTTGTCCTCCCCGTCCTCTCCCTAAAAAAGGTTGTCTGTATGAGGTGTTAGAAATATCGCTGTCGGAACCAGATGAGTTATTATACACAAAGGGAGAGCGGGTGTAAGAATTTACTCTGTCTTGCCACCTATAAACTGTGTCATTTAGGTAGTCCTCTGTGTCTCTCAAGAACTTGTTTCTTTTTCTCTGTTCGTTGGATTTCTTGAAATCTTGTATCGTTTGGGAGACCTTATCTTTCAGCTTTGTCCATTCATTGGTAGAGATAGATGTGGTTAGCTGCTGTTCTATAGCTTCGAATTTTTTGGATGATTCCGAGAGTTTGGTTTGCAAAGTTTCCACTGTTAGTAGTATTAAGTCAAAAGAACACTTGTTGAGAATATTTTTAAATTTTATGCAGTACTCTGGATCATCGGCAAAGATCGTGGGCCTTAAATGACTTCGCAGGCCTCTTGGAATCCTTTGAACTCTATGGTACTCTGATAAGGTAGCTGCATGGAGTTCATAGGCGGTATGTTTTCTCAATTCTTTCTCATAGTCCCTTGTTCTTAATTCAGAAGGGGGAATATGAAGAAAATCACGGGATAGATTAGTGTTGGATATGATCCTTTCGGCTTCACTGCTTGTATAAGCAAAGGTCTCGGACGTCATTAGGAAATATAGAATTAATGTTGGGTGCGAAAGACCAAAATGGACGTATATCTGTATAGGAATTGGTCACGCACACCTAGGTAATTTTAGAGTTGGCGGGTGCAATAGTGGAAAGGACATTAAAGTCCACTGTCTATGAAAAATATAATATCCACTGCACACCTTAAGATGATTTGCAAAGTTTAATGAGTAAACAAATACAGTGAGCCAAAGATCCTCATTCATATACAAAATATACTCTCAACAAATGTATCTTTTTTACAATAGTATTGCATAGTAAGGAGTTACATGCAGACAAAACAATCACAGGCTTCAGCAGTCTTGTACCATATATTAGTAATGTAAGTCATTGGCTGCAGCAACCACATCATTATATGGGAAGTTCTTTGCTGTATTACAGTAAATAAAATCTTCAGGGACCACTGGAGTGGAAGCACTGAAACAATAACATTTTGTGAACTGTGGCTCTATTGTTATTCTGTGTAATTTTTCTGCTTTGCCTAATTTAAGGAATCACTTTTAACTAATATTGCCATTGCATAACATTGTATAATACACATACCACTATACCAAACACCTAGTACCTTAGTAGTAGTGCTACCATTATACCACACACACTTAGAATAGCCCCATACCACAAACACAAATATTACCATTATACCTACACAGGTAATATACTGCTGTATGATTCAATAATCCATACATTAATTAGACAAACATAAACGTGTACGTGTATATACAAAACAATTAAATTTTATATACCCTATACATATGCACATTTACATACACACCACATGCAGATAAACATGTTACACATATATTCATAAATGCACACATGCAGTTGAAACCAGAAGTTTGCATACACTATATAAAAAGACACATATGCCTGTTTTTTCCACTATCTGACATGAAATCAGAATAAACTTTACCTGTTTTAGGTCAATTAGGAACCAAAAATATTCATATTTGCCAAATGCCAGAATAATGAGAGAATTTTTTTAAGACATTTTTATTTCTGTCTGCAAAGTTATAAGTTTACATACACTAAGGGCATGTCCCCACTGCACGGGTTTTCGGCCAGTTTGCGGTTTTTTCAGACCGCCTGAAAAACCGGCCGAAAATTAGCACAATTGTGCTCTATGGAAAACCCGTGCAGCAGTCCCCACTGCACGGGTTTTCCGCACGGCGGTTTTGTCGCCGGCGGACCGGCGACAAAACATTGAACATGCACAATCTTCCGTCCAGTTTCCGGACAAAACATGTGTATCTCAATGGGAGGGTGGAGGTCTGTTCTCCGCTCATCGCGGAGAAAAGCCGTCGCCCCCTCCCCCCGCGGCCGTGGGGACGGCCGCAAAACCGGACAAGTACCGGCCGGGAAACTGACTGGTATTTGTCCACTGCCATGTAAACGGCCCCTAAGATTACTCTGCCTTTAAACAATTTGGGGCAGCTCATATCATGATGTCATGTCTTTGGAAGCTTTGCAGAAAGTAATAAAAATGCCTTAAAATTATCTCTCTCATTATTCTGGCATTTGGCAAATATAAATAATTTTGGTTCCTAATTGACCTAAAACAGGTACGGTTTATTCTGATTTCATGTCAGATAGGGAGAAATTATATAGGATTACCAAAATTATTTATATTTGCCAAATGCCAGAATAATAAGAGATAGAGAATTTTAAGGCATTTTTATAACTTTCTGCAAAGTCAAAAGTTTACATACATAATAGTATTTGGTAGCATTGCCCTTAAACTGTATGACTTGGGTAAAACATTTTGGATATCCTTCCACAAGCTTTTCACAATAGTTGGTAGGAATTTTAGCCCATTCTTCCTGACAGAACTGGTGTCACTGAGCCATGTTTGGAGGCCGCCTTGCTCACACCTGCCTTTTCAGCTTTGCTCATAAATTTTCAATAGGATTGAGATCAGGGCTTTGTGGTGGCCACTCCAAAACATTTGACTTGGTTATCCTTTAGCCACTTTGTAACCAGTTTGGCATTATGCTTCGGGTCATTGTCCTTTTGAGGGACCCATTTCCGCCCAAGCTTTAACTTCCTGGCTGATGTCTTGAGATGTTGCTTCAGTAATGTCACATAATCTTCTTTCCTCATGATTCATGATGCCATCTATTTTGTGAAGTGCATCAGTCCCTCTTGCAGCAAAACAAACCCACAACATGATGCATCCACCCCCTGTGTTTCACAGTTGGGATAGTGTTCTTAGACTTCCAAGCTTAACGATGCTCATTATGGCCAAATAGTTCAATTTTCGTCAGACCACAGGACATGTCTCCAAAAATGTAGGTCTTTGTTCTTGTATGCATTTGCAAACATTAATCTGGCTTTTATAGATTTCTTTTGGAGTAATGGCTTCTTCCTGGCAGAGTGGCCGTTCAGCCCATCTTGATATAGTACTCGTTTCACTGTGGATAATGGCACAATCTTACCAGCTTCCGCCATCATCTTCATGTTCCTCTCTGAGACACAGAACCCATCCTGAGCGGCATGATGGCTGGACATTCCCATCTTGTTTGTACTTGCGTATAGCTGTTTGTACAGATGAACAAGGCACTTTCAGGTATCTGGAAATTGCACCCAAGGATGATCTGGACTTGTGCAAGTCCACAATTCTCTTCCTGATATCTTAGCTGATTTCTTTAGACTTTCCTATGATGTTACACACAAAAGCAGTTTGTTCCTAGTGTAAATTAAAATACATCCACAGGTATGTTTCTAATTAACTGAGATGTTGCCAATAAATCAGGAGCTTCCAAAGACATGATATTATCATATTGGCTGTCCCAACTTATTTAAAGTCATAGTAATCCTAGTGTATGTAAACTTATAACTTTGCAGAAAGTAATAAAAATGACTTAAAATTTTCTCTCTCATTATTCTGGCATTTGGCAAATATAAATAATTTTGGTTCCTAATTGACCTTAAACGAGAAAGGTTTATTCTGATTTCATGTCAGATAGTGAGAAAACATGCAGATGTGTCTTTTTATACAATGTATGTAAACTTCTGGTTTCAACTGTATATTTACACACACTGTGTAAATATATAGAGTGGGGAAAATAAGTGTTTGATACACTGGCAATTTTGCAAGTTTTCCCACCTACAAAGAATGTAGAGGTCTGTAATTTTTGTCGTAGGTACACTTCTACTGTGAGAAACAGAATCTAAAAAGAAAATCCAGAAAATCACATTGCATGATTTATGAATTATGAATTTGCATTTTATTGCATGAAATAAGTATTTGATACAAAAGAAAAAGAGAACTTAATATTTGGTACAGAAACCTTTGTTTGCATTTACAGAGGTCAAACATTTTATGAAGTTCATGTCCAAGTTTGCACACACTGCAGCAGGGATTTTGGCCAACTCCTCCATACGGATCTTCTTCAGATCTTTTAGGTTCTCGGGCTGTCGCTAGACTACAGTTAGTTTCAGCTCCCTCCAAAGATTTTTGATTGGGTTCAGGTCTGGAGACTGGCTAGACCACACCAGGACCTTGGAATTCCTCTTACGGAGGTTGCCCTGGCTGTGTATTTCAGGTTATTGTCATGCTGGAATACCCAGCCATGACCGATCTTCAATGCTCTTTCTGAGGGAAGGAGGTTGTTGGCCAAAATCTTGTGATAAATGGTACCATCCATCCTCCCTTCAAAACGGTGCAGTCGTCCTGTCCATTATTCAGAAAAGCACACCCAAAGTATGATGTTTCCACCCCAATGCTTTACGGTCGGGACGCTGTTCTTGAGATTGTACTCATCCTTCTTCGTCCTCCAAACATGGCGAGTGGAGTTGATACCAAAAAGTTTTATTTTTGTCTCATCTGACCACATGACCTTCTCCCATGCCTCATCTGGATCATAAAGATGTTCATTGGCAAACTTTAAAAGGGCTGGTGTGAACAGGGGGACCTTGTATGCCCTGCAGGATTTTAATCCATGTGTGTTACTAATGGTAGTCTTTGAGACTGTGGTCCCAGCTCTATTCAGGTCATTGACCAGGTCCTCCCAAGTAATTCTGGGCTGATTTTTTACCTTTCTCAGAATCATCCTTACCCCACGAGGCGAGATCTTGCATGGAGCCCCAGACTGAGGAAGATTGGCAGTCATTTTGTGTTTCTTCCATTATCTAATAAATGCGCAAACAGTTGTTGCCGTCTCACCAAGCTGCTGCATATTGTCCTGTAGCCGATCCCAGCCTTGTGCAGGTCTACAATTCTGTCCCTACTATCCTTAGACAGCTCTTTGGTCTTGGCCATGGTCAAAAGGTTGGAGTGTGATTGATTGAGTTTGTGTACAGGTTCTTTTATACTGGAAACAAGTTTAAACAGGTTCAATTAATCCAGCTAATGAGTGCAGAGTAGGAATGCTTCTTAAAGAAAAACTAACAGGTCTGTGAGAGCCAGAACTCTTGTTGGTTGGTAGATGATAAAAATACTTATTTCATGCAATAAAATGCAAATTAATTATTTAATAATCAGATTTTTTGAATTATTTTTTTAGATTCGGTCTCTCACAGTTGAAGTGTACCATGATAAAAAATTACAGACATTCTTTGTAGGTCGGAAAACTTGCAAAATGGCCAGAGCATCAAATACTTATTGCACTGTAAAATTTTAAACAGTCGGAATAAAAAGTATAATAAATATGGCCAAAAAGAAGCTCCGAGATAGTGGACAGCTCTATTCACTATCTAGGTCTGTCATTGTGTGTCATCATACACCAAAGACTACCATAAACGCTTCTGGCACATTATTGCTATCATCCATTTACCTTTTTAGGTTTGTCCTCACATTCTGATGAATCATTCTTAGGAGGGAGAGAAATGCGTCAAGACTTCTTTTTGACCATTTGAGTGCATTTGAATAAGTATCAATAGGAGATAATTATTAGGGTAGCATGTAAAGTGGGGCTGCCCTTATCAAGGCAATTACCCTACTACTAGGAAGGATCTAGTGAAGGACAGTGTATTTCTCTTTCATCATCGTCTCTTGAGCAACTTTCATCTACATTGAACATATCATATATCATCTACCATTAATGCTAAAACAAGGATATCCGGATAAACCGAATCCACATTCACTTGGACTATGTGAATGGGTATGCTCGGGAGATTTTACAGCGCAAAACAGTGGACTTAATTAAGAAGATATTTATTATTTATTGGTTTCTGTGTTTTTTATGTAGTAAATATCTTTTTAAATTTTAAAGTCCATTTTTTTTGCGCTGTAAAATCTCCCGAACATACCCATTCACATAGTCCAAGTGAATGTGAATTCGGTTAATCCGAATATCCTTGTTTTAACTCCACATCAGTGGAGCTGTGCTGGGAGTGAGCTACATTCTACTTTTCTTGGTGTGTCCGATATTGGATCAACTGCTCTGCATTCAGCAAACACACTGACGGTGGAAGTTCGGTCTGGGAAAGCTGTAGCCGGTAATCGTCATGGTATGTGTCAACTGACGATCGGATACTAACTGAGTTTTATGTTTGGCGGAACGGAGAGTTGTGCCAGCCTGAAGCACAACTTTAGAAGGTTAGAGCACAACCTCTTTTCGGTCTATTTATTAGTTATGTTATAATTGTGCTACACTACAGGAGCGCACGTTCTTTGTTTTTGTTTCTTACATATATCTACCATTTATGGAGCACAGCTCCACTGGTGTGGAGTTAAACACTAAAACAAGGATATTCGGATTAACCGAATTCACATTCACTTGGACTACGTGAATGGGTATGTTCGGGAGATTTACAGCGCAAAACAGTGGACTAAATTAAGAATATATTTACTACATAAAAAACACAGAAACCAATAAATAATAAATATCTTCTTAATTAAGTCCACTGTTTTGCGCTGTAAAATCTCCCGAGCATACCCATTCATATAGTCCAAGTGAATGTGGATTCGGTTTATCCGAATATCCTTGTTTTAGCATAAATGGTAGATGATATGTGATATGTTCAATGTAGATGAAAGTTGCTCAAGAGACGATAATGAAAGAGAAATACACCTACACTGTCCCTTTACTAGATATTTCCTAGTAGTAGGGTAATTGCCTTGATAAGGGCAGCCCCACTTTACATACTACCCTAATAATAGTCCCCTACTGATACTTATTCAAATGCACTCAAATGGCCAAAAAGAAGTCTTAACGCGTTTCCCTCCCTCCTAAGAATGGTTCTTCAGAATGTGAGGACAAACTGTTTGGACCTATTTGTCTTCAAATCATGAGTTGGGTCTAATACCCACGTCTCTTTACCTCTTTATTCATACCTATTTGAGCCTTTCATGTAAGATGGTATGAAGACTTTTTATATGTACTGTATATAATTTGGGACCTTTTTATATGTCATTATTAAAGGTTATGTTTTAGGTTGGGCATTTTTTCGCTGCAAGGTTTGGTTTGTCTATAAGGTTTATTTTCGCTATATATGTATAACAAAGTTGTAAAGCTTTTATTTGATGCAGTGATTAAACCTTATTTACATAAACTAGAAAATCCTGTTAATGTCCTTGTATTTCTTTGTTATGCAAAGAAACTAGAAACAAAATCCATAATAGGATCACACTTCTCCCACAGTTCATGAAATGAGTAGAAGTTTTCAAGTTTTTTTTTTTTTTTTAATAGCCTTGGACTACAAAGCAGATATTTGGGATAAATAACAGATGAGGCCTGAGATCAAAAACCACGCAAAAATCATTTATGCAGATATAATAATCTGGAAACAAAGATTAAATATGTTGTTTACTCCTAATTTAAATCAGACACCTGGTCTCGATTAGAAGCTGTGCTACTGTTAATATGGTGCAGGTGTTATGATATGTTTCTTCTATCTGACAAGGCACCTGTCTTTTGTGGCTCCATTAGATCTGTCTAATATGAATTAAGACCCCCTCAGGTATGCTTTGTCCCACCTAAAAACCACAGTAAGCAGTGTCCTATAATTACAAATTCGGAGTCCTCATGGCAGAGAAGACGTTCTTAACAAATTATATCTAATTAGTGTAAAATTACCTTTAATTTGTGATGAAACCATAGGTTTAGCTGCATCCTACTACACCTACCTCTTTATTTTTATGCAAATATGATTACACAGTATCAAACTGGCACACCCAGGCATAAGACAGCTGCAGCTCGCTCTCTGAATACCAAAGATTTGGAAGGATGCCACTCAACGATGTGTTTAGATATGTATATTTTTTATCTAAATAGTAATTGGTCGCAAAAATAGCAATAAAAGGTATGCAATCAATTTAATCTAATCCTATCAAAAATAATTGAATATTGCTTATTGGTAAATTAATTAGTATAGTTGCAGCCAGTGAATAGATGAGAATGCATTAGGAGGAAACCCTAACAACTATATCAAGAATTTACCTAAGTGTTCAATATGTTGAAACCTATATAGAAGGGTTTTCTGAGATGTTAGTAAACCCCTCTATAGGACAGGGCTGCTGTAAATATGATCCTGTAATTGGCTTATAATATTTGACTCCAGCAAAGAGTTATAATATAATCATGTACACAAAGCTTAAAGGTGTTGTCTGAGATTTTAGGTTACCCCCCATTCGGGCTGTAAAATATTATCCCGTCCTAAGTTTACAGTATATGACTTCAGCACAGAACAATAATATGGCCATGCACACATAGCTAAAAGTGGTTTGTCTGAGGTTTTAGGAAACCCCAGTGTTGGGGTTCAGTGGTACACCGCATGACTACTTCTGTCCAAATTGAACACTGAGTGCCGGCGTGAAGAAATGACACCAAAACACAGAGAGCTGGTATGACCTCTACTCCTCAGTGTGAAGCAAGCCCAGAATGAATCAACCTTTATTACAATACAATGGATTGCTTTCAGGGGCGTGGTTAAGTTCCTTTGTTTCTTGCATTCATCAGAAATGTGGCACTAGATGATTGGTTCTCCAGATATAGTAATGGTTTCCACCCAGGTCAATGCTGCCACATAGTGGGAAGTGGTCCAGGAAGCAGGCGCCATCTTGGAGTATATCTGCTGTTCAGCTAAGCTTATATGTGTAATAATGTTTTTGCACCACAAACTTCATTACAAAAGCATTAGAAAAATGTACAGAAAAATATATGTTTCTTGTCTTGTTTTGTTTGGCCTATTTTTGGACTTTATAGTTGTTGAGAAATATAGAATTGATAAATGTCTAGTTCTTGTAGGGCCAAGACCAGGACTCGCTAGGTCCTAAAGCTACTTACTGTATTCGGGTGCGTTGTAGCTTAGGGACATATTTGAGAGAAAGCCTTTAGAGTTAACATCAGGAATAGAGGTTTCAGTGTTAGGGGTAGTCTAAGGGTGGGTTTTTCAAGGATAGCATTAAGGACAGTTAGTTAGAGACCGTTATCGCTATTACTCTATCATTCCTGGAGTGTACACACATTTGAGTCTCCACCAAAGCATGCACCTATCTTCATCTGCCTTCTGTCCATTTGCCAAATAACCTAGCGGTGAGTCTTTTGATTAATATGCTTTGTATTGCCTCTTTATGTGACTACTGGTAAACATCCCTTTGTTGCTTGTTGTTGTTTGGAGACCACCAGCTTTATTACACATACTTCCATTGTTGTAAGGTTTGTATACTCCCCAGTGTTTTATTGTAGCTCACCCAATGCAACCCACAATTTACTAACATAATGTTGTAGAAACTTTGAGTTAAAGTCTACGTTTCTAAGGGTATTATATAAATGTAAATGCTTAAAGATTTACACATTTAGGATGGAATAGCAATAGGTGTTTCAAAGCACTGAAATCCCCTGCACAATATGATATCTACAGACTCGATAGGTCAAGGATGAGCAGTCTTTGGCAGACCAGCTGTTGCAGATCTATATCTTCTTTGATGTTTAGATAGCTGTTGGTTGCCTGACTTTGCCATGAGACTTTAATGAAGTTTCCTAATCAAACAGTTCTGGTTTTGTATTCAGAAAATAAGTTCCTTTCAGTATAATTCAGCTAGATTAACACTTTTTTTTTAACTTGGTGAAATGGAAATATATAATTGTTTTCTATTTTGGCAACGTTTACAGCATTTCTCTTCTATTTTGTATTATTTCTTTGTAAATGATAATTTAGAATATTGACTCTAAATTGTTCTGGAATCTGTTTTTTCTGCATAAAAGTGTTTCAAATTGACAACGAGTGATCTGATAATTATTTAAAATATTGTTTCTATTATTTTGAGGTTTTTTACGCTATAATTAGGCATTTTAATGTTCTATAATGATGTCTTCTTTCAAATGTGTGTATATCTCTAGAAGCTTTTCAACTTGTATTGAGAAGTGTTCTATTAAGATGTACATATTAATGAGTTATACCAGTGTGCGAAAAGACACCCATAGATATATGTACTATAAGCAACCAGCAAAAAAATTAATAGAGGCTATATATGTGCTATGCAAGTTGCTTACCTCACTTATGTAGTTCCAGGGACTTCACCCCGTTCTTTCTACACAACTGAGTCAGCAGCCCGGGTGCAGCTCCTAGAGGTAATTAAAAGGGAGAAGCTGCCTGAGAGCAGTGGGGAGAATAAAATGCTGTCTGGAGCCACAATGTCACAGCGGAAGAGAAAGACCTTGCAAAAGGTGACTGTTTCATATCTGCCTGTTTACAAATGGACTGTAAAAAAGAAACATGGACTTTGGTGTATGGACTTTGGGCGACATGTATGTATTTAGATGACAATTTTATTGCGCGCATTAGTAGTATAGATTGCTCCTGAATTTATGAACCTGTTCTACTGCCGGTTATGGATTAGGCACTTTTTAGCTCCAAAATGACATATCACGCTCAGGTAAACCATTTTAACTTGCTATACCTGTTCCAATAATAATGCGCCCAGTTTTGCCGTCCTCTCGTCACAAATGTGTAGAATCATATGGTTGTAGTGTGATACGCCCCCAGAACGCCCTCCGGTCTCAGACACATTACAAAGTGCCGCAGGCGCCCGATAGTGCACCTAATTTTGGAGAGCACCAGAGTATAAATCTAGAGAACAGGGCTGCGACAGCTTTTGGGCTGAAAGGACGCCAGACTAATGGCGCAGCCCTATACATACATGTCACCTTTTGTGTTATTTTTGGCTGAACTTAAGCAATTTTTTGTTGAAAATGGCTGTCATTAAGTCTCCTGCTGGGATATTTTTGTTCTTATTGTTACAGTTTTTTTTGTAATAAACCCTGTTATTGTATCCAATCCTGCTGGTTGACTATCATTTGTGAAGCTAATAACCACAATTTATACTGTATGTATACATACACGGTTTTTCCTCAAGTTACAGTGACCTCAGGACACAATATTTCAACCATACAACGTCACAGAAACTATAGATCTGTGGCACATGTGACATCCAGCCAATTATGAACAATTTACCTGTAAAGTACAAATATATAATAAATTTCTAATATTATAAAGTGCCAAGCATTGGTGAAGTGCATGTAGTGATTGGCGGTCTAGTAGTGCCTGTTTTCAGTATAGTACTACAGGTTCTGTACTATTCTTTACATGTGCCAGGATGACCTGCTCCTTTGAGCACTAGGGGCGACATGTATGAATGGGGCTGCACCAGAAGTCTGTCGTATTTTCAGCCCAACATCTAGCGCAGCCCCGTTCGCAATAGTTTTAAACCTGCCGCCCACCAATATCAGGCGCATTACAGAACACCCTCAGCACTTTGTAATGCACCCAATTGCGGGAGGCGGGGCGCACTAGAACCGTACAAAGCTACAGATTTATAGCTTGAGTACGGCAATTCCAGGCGATTACTGCTGTAACAGGTAGAGCACTTTAAAAGTAGTTTACCTGAGTCAGAATTGACGTTTATGCTCTAGAATGCGCCTGATTTATGACCCACAGTAGAACAGGTTCATAAATCAGGCGAATTCTACACTATTTATATGCACATAAAAATTGGTGTCTAAACGGCAAAAATTATACATGTCGCCGTAGGTGAGCGTTCCATTGTCTTTTTTCCTGGTCCATTGTGTATAAAGTACATGACCCAAAGAAGCTTCTATCCTTAAAGTAGAAAGTGATTTCCAGCTTTCACTAGCTATGGTTTCAACATAAAATAGTCATATATATGTGTGTGTGCAGGGTCGTTACTAGAATTCCTAGGCCCCCATAACAAAATGAGATGGGGTCCCACCATCTAATGACAGTAAACTAAAAGAGCAGCATAAGTAGCAATACTAGTAATAAGTATGAATTATACCCCCAAATCTCCTGAAACCCAAATGGTAGCTCTATATAGAAAAAAAAACACCAACTACTTGTTCCCTACAGAAATAACAATGTTCTTCTATCTGAGTGGACCTCTCTAGGCTGTATACAGTCACAATGGCTACTATGGCTTAAAGATGGCTTAAAGGGGTTGTCTCACTACATTGATTCATCTTAGCTCAGTCCTGTTTTCTTGGTTTCATTTGAATTCAGGGGTGTGTTTACTGGCTTCCACAAGGCTGCAGTAGAAGCCAGGTCTGCAGCTATAGTGACCAGTGCTGGCAGCCTATCAGGTGAGATCAAACAGGTCTGTAGCTATAGCGACCTGAGGAGCTGATGCAGCCCATACAAGAGGGGATATCTCAGAATAGGTAGGACACTGTTAATGGACATAGATTGCAAAGTGATTTGTTTTTGCAAGATCTTTAAATGGGTTTTGCCACGATGTAATGTTGACGTGGGATCCTCCAAAATGGGTATTTAATCACTTTTCTAAATATATTTGATTACAAAAAGTGAAGCCTCTGAGAGCTAAAGTATTTCTCAATCCCCCTTAGTTACCTGAAAGCTTGCATTAGACACGACCAGAGGAGCTGACAGGCCGAGCGTGAAACACTTCTTATCTTATGACAGGGAAAATGAATGAGCTTCAAGGGGCTGGGGAGAAAGTGCAGTGTATGAGCCTGTGTCTTACTGTATAGAGAATTAACTGTTGTAAAGTTATTATTTGAGTTAAGTTTTGAGACGCTCCCTTATTCCTCACTATCTGCTCACCCCTTCCCTCTCTCCCCTGCAGCTTTCATGACTCAGCATGATTTGTTTATATTCTACTCCTGTGCTGATAAGGAGGTAAGTAACTCACGTCCTGGCAAAACCCCTTTAACATAAAAAGCAATCCTTGTAGTGAGACAACCCCTTTAAGGTACACCTATGTGCGTGTCTTATTGCACACTAGTATTATTTGTTAATGATCATATGTGAATATTAATAGAATACATCCCTATGGATGTTTACATAAATCATACTGAACATTTTTCCTACTACACATACACATTAAATTGCATTATACTAAAGTTAGGGTGATATCATGTATATTAAAATAAACTATTTAACATAGATGACAACCGTTTTCTTGTATCTAGAAATAAGGATCATTGAAGCCAGCTGGAGTAGCTGTCCTTGAAATTATTTATTTTCTGTAATCCCATACCGGTTTTTGGTCTGCTAACATACATACCCATATGTTTGTGTGGCATGGTGCCCACCTTGACATTTGTTAAAGCCAAGGGACTGGCCATGTGTGCTACACAATGGTTGGCTGACTTCATAGATGCGGTCAGTAACGATCTGTCTGCAATTCCATGCTCCGTCGTGTTTACTAATTACTATCCGAATACACTGAATGCAAATCTCAGTATAGAGTTAGCTCAGTTAACCATACGGCTCATGCTGATTTATGTTATTTTGAAACTGCTCTTTTTCGCAATATTCTCCGAATATAGTTGAAATGTTGTGTAGCATTTATAGCAAAGCGTAGTTTGAGGATTTCTCTTCTTGCAAGAGAAGCTTGAAAGAAAACAGCAGGCGCCATTGGAATTAATTCTTGATCAGAAAGGAGCATGTAAGAGCCAAGATGCATGAAGCATAACACCAAATAATGGTGAAAGCAGGGAATTAATATCATGTTCCTCAAACCAAGAACTCAGGCCAGGAGGTTTAAGTATCCAAATACAGCTGAAGTCATATGGAGAGTGCATCGAAGACCCATGAGAAAATGACAAGTTTACTATTAGTGAGAAACACAGAAATATTGAATATGTGGTGGATTGGTGGTAGAAGTTAAAAAAATTAATATTCACATTCACATTGTTTTTTTCTAAAAGAACTGTTTAATGAGACAAGTATTATTTTCGTTTTCTCTGTGTCACATATCACTGGATTTCGCGTTTAAGTCATGATATTGTAGAACTAATTTTCTGTGGTTCATGCTAATTTCCAGTTATAAACTGAGGAAAAGGAAATCATAGCCTCCCATGCCCCAACACATTTAGTGCAATTTATGACATATACTGGCATAAGTGATAGCTTAAAGGAATATTCCCATCTCATTGATTAGCTTTTAACATGTAAGGATAGGTAAATAAATTCTATCACCAAAAACATTGTTGTTCTGATTTTGAAGTTAAGGCAAATCTTATCTCTTGCTTGTTTGCAATAGGTTCCCTAAGCTGTTTATCTTTGTCATTGACAAACTTAAACCCTTAAGTGCTCTGTAGCCTTCTACCCTACAGTTAAAATGTCTTTCTACCGGGTCCAGCTAAAAATTGCAGAGTTGAAATGTCACTGCTATAGAACCACCCACTGTCTGAACAGGAAACAGCAGCCTGAAGCTGGCTGTAAAGAGCAGGCTATGTGAAATAACCAAATGTAAACATCCTTTTAAATCTACTACAGCTCATACCCTGTTTCCCCAAAATAAGACACCCCCGAAAATAAGACATAGTGCATTCTTAGTTATGAAATTCAGAGTTTGGCCGTTTATGCTGATGTTTGTGATGAAATCACTACAGTATATTAATACATGTTGATGTTTTGTTCAACAATAAATGTGAATTATTGTTCATATTGAAAAAAAAAATCTCCTAAAAATAAGTCTTAGCTCGTCTTTAGGAGCAAAAATTAATATAAGACACTGTCTTATTTTTGGGGAAACAGGGTAGTTGGCGTAGATATAAGTTTGGGTGCGCTGCCTGCTAAAGATGTTCCAAATATGTTAAAGGGGTTGTCTCACTACAAGGGTTGCTTTTTATGTTAAAGATTTTCTTAAAACAAGTCACTTTGCAATATGTGTCCATTAACAGTGTCCTACTTATTCCTAGATATCCCCTCTTGTATGGGCTGCATCAGCACCTCAGGTCACTATAGCTATAGACCTGTTCAATCTCTTCTAATAGGCTGCGGCTACAGACATGGTGTCCTATAGCTACAAACCTGGTGTCCTCAGCAGCTCGTAGAAGCCGATAAACACCAAATTAAAAAATGAAGCTGAGAAAGCAGGACTAAGGTAAGATGAATTGATGTAGTGAGACAACCCCTTTAAGGAGCATCAGAAGAAAAAAAAAAGAATGACATGCAAAACAGAACTGCACCCAATTCTCAAAAAAAATGTATTTCATATTAGTTATATATCAAAGACAAAACTCAATTTTAAAGACATAAAAAAACCTTTTGGAAGCCATAGGAGCATGCCCATACGTGCGCGGTCTCTCTTATTTAAACAGTCATGAATCAATATTGGTGACACTTCTTATTTACCATCTTTTCTCTTTATGTTAGGTCAAATGATGACATTGTAATATAGGTAATTTGTGTGCATTGCTCTATGTGACTCCGTATTAGAAATTTGAAAATTTTAGCCAATTTTCATACTGCCCATGTGATGTTTCTCAGTTTCCCTGTAGGGTCTGAAAATATTTAAGAGAATTGGGTACAATTCTGTGGTACATAAAATTATTTTTTCTTCTGGGGATTTATTATGCTACTTGACATGTAGTCTTGCACCATATTTTAATAGTGGTGCCCTTTCCCATTATCATTATGTTTGAATTAATTAAAAAGCATATGCCTCTTAATACATTTGGCGAATCTTATTCCCTCTTATTCCCTTTTTTTTAAAAAGGGAAGATCTCTCCTTAGAGAGAGCGCCTATATAGGCATGTGGAGATTCGAAATTGCCTTTTGCACTCCACAAAGCATCTGCATATCACAAGGCATTATGGGAAAGGAGCCGAGAAGCTCAAGCACCCTCTTTTGGATGTAACAAATCCTCAATTTGCTTTTGATGCACTGGGTCTTTGGAAAGCAAAATGGATATGGGTGATGCTGGCTTGGCTAAATATCCCTTTTGCTTTCCAAAGACCCAGTGGGTCAAAAGCAAATTGAGAAGCTCAAGAGGGCACTTGAGCTTCTCAGATCCTTTCCCATAATCCCTTTTTTTAAGACATTCGTATAAAATGCTAGTCTTTTTTTGTTTTGTTTTTTTAAATGCCATTCTTAACGATTCCCCCCATGGTTCATTTTCACATTTTCACAAACATCAGAAACTCCATATTCTCCTTGTAAAACAAAGAAAACTATTTTGAAATATTATCATATAATAATTGTATGTGCCTGAAAATACAATGGGGAGTCAGGACTTCAGTTTTTTTTTTTTTTTATATCATAAGAACGTTGCTTCGTACACGGAAGTATTTTATTTATAGAGAAGCCTGTGTGCTAACTTCAATAGAGCAGCTTCTATGGCAAACAATAATAAAATGAAAAGAGAGTCCCGTGACCTGAATTAACATTTCCCTAATGTCTCTCTGTCTAAAGTTACGACTGCAAGAAACCTGAAACTGATGTAAAAGTTTGGATAGTGGGTTTTATTTCCAGGCACTTGTGATGTGAAAACAATGCACTATCTAGATATTAGTTCATTTCCTTTTTTTTCCATGGTGTTTGTTTTACTACATCTTGCGTATTTTAAGCGCTTAGAGTTTTACTTTCATTGCAGCCTGCTCTTGTGTAATGTGACATTTTGTGCCATTTTTCCCTATTGGCAAGAAAAAAAGCACAGCAAAACGTGTAAACATTTTCCATGCATGAACTCACAAATAATTTCCCATGTAAACAGTTCTAATACCAATTCCTGGAGGACTCAGTATAACCATGTATTACATGTGCATCATGTTCTACCACAATCTAACGGCTACTACAGCAGAAGAGTACTATCGCCCGCAGCTTCTCCCAGCAAACAGCTGATTGCAAGCCGATCCAAATTTCGAGAAAGCGTTGCCCACATGGGTCAAACCCTTTAATGAAGCAGCCCCCAGTATATCAAATTACACAGGCAAATATTTTTAACATAGGGTTTAAGTAGAAACTGTTGCTGATAAATTTCCTAGAACTGTTTGATAAAAACAAATAGTATAAAAAGATTTTACTGTATTAACAATGTCACTGCTATTACCAGGCGCTATGTACAAGTCAAAGATTTTTTTACAACAGAGAAAGTCGACGTTACAGAACTGTTATTATATTTTTGACCTTTAATTAAAAAATATTTAACATAATTGAGAATAAAACATTCATAATTACATTTATTACACAGTATTACATTTTTTCAGCTATGGGTTGGTGGTGCTAAAAGTGGTGAGAAAAAAAGGTAAATTGTAAACATGCAAAATCTGCATTACATTTTGCAACCATGGATTTGAGGTAATAAGCAATGGAGAGAATAAAAAAATAAACTTTAAAACATGTAAAAATGTATATTTTTCAGCTATCTATTGAAGGTACAATGAAGAGAGAATAAGTCAATTGTAAATATGCATTTTCCTCCTATTGTCTGCAGACAATAAGCAATAGCAAGAAGAGTAAATTGTGAAAAAGGGAATTGTGAAGATGCAAAATTTGCATCTCATCATAATTGGTAACAAGATACACAAAATATGTATTACATTGTACAGCTATGGATTGGAGGTATTAAGCAATAAAGAGAGAAACAAAAGTAGAAGGTAAAAGATAAGAAAATATTTGTTACTTTTTTAGCTCTGGACTGGAGGCAAAAAAAGCAATGAAGAGAGAAAAAAGTGAATTTTAAACACGCAAAATTTTTAGTTTTCCTGAGTTGCAGATAATAATCAATGAAGAATAGAAAAAATAAATTATAAAGGTACAAAATATTTATTTTTCAATTGAAAATATTTCATTTTTCAAGTATGGATCGGAGAAACAAGAAACAAGAGAGAAAAAAGTAAATTACATTTTCGAGAATGAATTGGAGGTACTAATCAGTAAAGAGATGAAAAAGTAGATTGTTAACATGCAGCATATTACATTTTCTTGATATAATCTGCAGGTAGTAAGCAATGGAGAGAGGGGAAATTAAAATGTATAGACACCAGATATTTTCAAATATGAATTAGAGGATTTGTTAAGCAATGGAGAGAGAACAAAAATAAAATTGTATAGATGCAAGATTTTTGTTACATTTTTCAGTTGTGGACTAGAGGTAAAAAGCAATGGAGAGTAGTAAAGGTAAATTGTATAGATAGAAGATATTACATTTTCAGTTGCAGACTGCAGGTAATGAGCAGAGAGGAAAAGAGTAAATTGTCAATATCTGTGATTGTTAATAAATATATTTTGTCTTTTTAAATAAGATGTTATTCACAAGTTTATTTCAGTTGGCTCTGTGTACATCACAGTGGCATGGAAATCCGTATAAAGGCCAGTGTCTTTTAAAGCAGCTAACATAGGCATGTAAAAGGAGGGCATGACACGTCTCGCCTTCTATTCTGCATGACTGATATCGCAATTGATCTGAAGCGCTTTGTCTATTCACTGGAATCTGCACTAACTGAGAACAAACACAAACACATGTGGAACCAATAGGAAGCAGACTTGAGGGTTTCGAATCACTGTACCAGCCAATGTCAGAAAGTTCTCACTTAGCAGATGGAACAATTAATAAAACAGTCAAGTGGTATGATTGCATCAAGGTGCCTTAAAGTGCTAACAATCCTCTTTTGTCTTTGTGCTGTGGTGCGCAGATGGATTCTCCACTCAGAATAAGAACACCATTGTACCCCTGTTTACTACCGCACAGTGTCACAGTGTTTAGAAAGTGCCAGGTGTCCAATGCCATTTACATTAAACTCAAATACAAAGCTGATTTTTATTCCTCTTTTTCTTCCCTACGTATAATTTATTCCGTTTCAAGTATAGACGTTTGTAAAGTAAATTCAGCTGTGAAAGCTGTCAATTATCCCAACTTTTAATGTTCTGTTTTGTCACTGCAGATCTCAAGAGCTTAATTTACAACAAGGGCTGAGTATGTCACCATTAATGAATTATTACAGTGTTTGATGTGAAGCCACATGCCTAGCAATTCACATGTAACCCATATTTTCTGCAGTATCACGTAAAGTAATGCAATGCATTGATGACAGAAATAAATTCAGAGCAGACAACAAAGTAGAAGAGGGAAAAAGAACAACCATATCCTTCCATTGCAAGCTTCATAGCAAGCCACAGATGAATGCATTTTTACAATGAGACACTTGTTATACATCTACACCCGCAGCCTATAAATTGTATCCCAGGTGCAGTTTCTTATAGACTAATTGTTACACACTGGAACTAATGCAATTTTATCGACATTTATCACCCTGTCAGTAAATAGGAAGGGGTTTCTTGACTGATGTCATTCCTCTCCTCAAAACAGCACTAACATTCTAACCATTGTATCTTTTCATATACGAGGGGTGTTCATTAAAGATTTCCCCTGACCCACTTTTGGGGATGAAAGGGAATGAAAATTTGGCACGTTTTTTAGTCCTTTTCTAATGTTCCCCCTGGGAACACCTTCTCCTCTCTTTAACAACTGTAAAAACCCCCCTTGTAGAAGACAAAAGGTTGCTCCAAAAGCCATGTTTGGGGCTTCGAATCGAGTTTATCTTGGAAAATGCTTCCCTTCAAAAAAAAGCTAAATTTTGGAAAAAGTGGGGAAGCCGATTGTGGAGGTCGGGTGAATAAGGGGGTTTCTGTGAATTTCAAAAGCCACATAGCATGCTTCCATTTGGGCAACATGTGAGTTTTGGGGGGGTTTGCTTTGTCATAAAAAAGGGGGGCCCCTCCTTTGTTTAGCATGCCAGTCTCTTTTTTTTGAGGGCCCCTTCCTGAATTTTCCCCACCCCAGGGGAAGAAAATTTTGGCCCCAGTGTTTGGTTAGGGGTTGGAGGGGTTAGGGTTGGCCATCGACATCGGTCGAGGGGTCGATGGGTCGCCACCCTTCGAAAAATATTCGGAGGGGGTCGAGGGTTAGATTATGATCGATGGCCCATAAAGGTTCTAGGGGAAAGAGCAACTACACCTTAAATTCTTACCCCCAAAAAACGGGGGTGGAGGAGGGGTTTTTAAAAATTTTCCAACAACAGTAAAAGGGTTCGTGCTATTTTCTTGGGGCAACACACTTTTTTTTAAAAAAGCCAACAAAAAAAAAAACACGGGACCTTCCCAACTATCCCTGTTTTTTTCCCACACCATGCCCCTTTAAAACCTGTATAAACCCAAAAATTTTAAAAAGTGCCGGGAAGGCGTATGATTTAAACCACCCTTTTTTACTTGAACTGGACATTAATTTCCTGCCCGGGAAAACGCGCATGAGCCCCCAAACCTGCATGACCCCCACTTTAAAGTCCCGGGAAAAAAAGGAAAGTCTTTAAAACCCCTTTTTTATTTTTCCCGGGAAACCATTACTATCCCGGGCCGGGGCCCCACAGCTTTGGGGCCCCAAAACCTGCATGACCCCCAGTTTAAAAAAAATTTGGCCGGGAAAAAAGGGGGTTTTTTTAAAACCACCATTTTGGGTTTCCCACGGGGACTTTGGGAATAACCTGTCCGGGGGCCCAGCAGGGCCCCAAAAAAACTGCAGGGACCCCAGTTTAAAAAAGGGGGGAAAAAAGGGGAGTCTTTTAAAACCCCCTTTTTTTTATTTTTTAACGGGGGCCAAAAACCTACCCCGGTCCGGGGGGAAACGATGACCCCCAAAAACCTGCATGACCCAGTTTAAAAAGTCCCGGGAAAAAAAAGGAAGTCTTTCAACCCACCCTTTTTAGTTTCACTGGGGCATATACCGTCCCTGTCCTTTGGGTTTGCGCTTGCCCCTTCCCTTTTGGGTGCGGGGCCAATTGAGCTTCAATTGGAAAATTTTCTGGTGGGTTAACGTTTTCCGGGTTCCCCCCCAGGTGCCCTTTTTCTTGGATTCTTTTTTTTTATTTTAAATCAAGTGCTTTGGAGGAAATTTTCTCTGTTTCTTTTGTTCTTGTCCGTGCTCCCTTTCTCCCTGTTTTTGGGAAAAAACCCACCCTCTGGGGCCAAATTTTTCCCGTACCCCCCCCCTTTTACAATTCAGAGGAATTTTTTTTTTCCCGCTTTTTTGTACATGCAAGTTTTTTAGTTGTTTTAAATTTTTTTTAAAAAAACATTTTTTTAAAAAAAAAGGAAAGGAATCCCACCATGTCTTTTTTCTTTTTTTTTAATTTTAATTTTAAAAAAGGGGTTGTTTAATACAGGGATTGTTTGCTAATTTTTTAAAGATCTTTTCAAAAAAAAAGTAAATTTTGGGAAAATGTGGGCCCCTTAAACGTGTCCCACCTTTTTGTTTCTTTAAAAAGCCCCATCACCCTTGGCCCTTTTTGGCAAATTGTGAACAAATTTTCTGTTAGAAACAAACTTTTTTTTTTTTAAAAAGGACCTTTAGTATAGCTGCATGTACAAACAATTGCCCCGAAAAAATTTTAAAAAAGGGCCCTTGAGCCAAATTTTGGACAAATTTTGAAGAAACTTTAAGGGCTGTTAGAAACAACATTTTTTTTATTAAAAGGGGCCGGGAGTTTTAGCTCTTGGGCACCAGCAAAAAAAGCCCCCCAAAAATTTAAAAGGGATAACCCTTTTTGCCACTTTGGGGCCCAATTTGGGGAAGAAAAAAATGTCTGTTAAAAAACAACATTTTTTTTTTAATTTGGGGGCCTTTTAGGGATTGCTGCAAAGGGAACCCCCCGCAAAAAAAGGCCCCCCAAAAAATTTTAAACCAAAATGGCCTTTTAGCCCCCTTTGGACAATTGTGAAAACAAATGTCGTAAGGAAAAAAACTTTTTTTTTTTTTAAAAGGACCCGTAGTTTAGCTCATGTCCCAGCAAAATTTCCCCCAAAAAAAACAAAGCTGCCCTTGAACCACCCTTTTTACAATTTTTGAAGGGAAAAAATTTTTCCTTTTTTAGGAAACAACATTTTTTTTATAAAAGGACCTGTAGTATTGCTGCATTTCAAAGCAGCATGACCCAAAAAATTATAAAAATGACTTCTCAGCCACTGTAAAAATTGTGAGGGGAGAAATGCCACTTAAAAGCCATATTTCTGTTCCAAAGGACCATGATTATTGCTGTATCTCACAGCAACATGACCCCAAAAAATTATAAATATGACTTCTCAGCCAATGAAAAAAATTGAGAGGGAGAAATGCCACTTAAAAGCCACATTTCTGTTCCAAAGGACAATAATTATAGCTGTATCTCACAGCAATATGACCTCAAAACCATTGACAATGCGAAAACTTCTAAAAATAAATTGAGTAAATGGAATACGGTGTTGTCATGAAACCTTGCTGTCTTTTACAGTGTAAAGTAAATGGTTCTGCACACCTGGGGAATGGGGTAGGTGGGTGCAGGTGAAAATAGACCAGAGGTCCAAATCCAGTAGATACGTAAATACACCGCACACCGGTAAGGATATATGCTATTAAAGAGGTATTTTATTGACAATAGATAGCCAAAAGGGAAAAAAAACAATAGATAAATCTGAGTATTGCACTTAGCTTGTACAGAACGTAAGTTTAACAGGCATATATAGGTACAGCTTGTGGGTATAACATAGATAGTAATAGATGTCAAACAATGCGACGTTTCGGCTTGGGTGAGCCTTTATCAAGTGACATCTGTGAAATAAATATAGAGTAAACAATCAAAATGGCACTAAGACGAGCAAGCATTGACAATACTAGAGAGAAAGAGAAAGAGAAAAAAGGAAAAACAGAAAGAAAAGAAGGAAAGTGAATGAGGCAATGGAATGTAGTGATGAGAATAGAAAAAGAGTCAGTGTGAGATGTATGAAATAAAGTAAATAAATGAAAAAAGTGACAGAAGAGTGAACCAAATCCGCAGGTAAACTTATCTAAGAAGTAGGGATATAGCGTATAGATAAATGTATAGATAAATGAGGCCAGGCAATATAGGTAGTGAGCTAAAAGAAAAAAGGTAAAAAAACTGAGTACCGGGCAAATAGCCTATGTTAAGCCTAAGGGGTTTGTAAGGAAAGCTAAACATACCGGCCAGATGGGAGTAAGAAGTCTATCTACAAGAAGATAAGTGCTAGTATAAGCCAGGTGTCGAGGCTAGAATAAATAAGGACAACAATATAAGAAACAATATGAGAAAGCTCCCCTAAGGACAGTCAGTAGGACAAAAGGATAGATAAAATACCTGTAAGATTTGGAGTATGAAAACGATCACGTCCGGGGTGCGGGAGGAGTAGCCCGTGACTGTCTGGCGTGCGGTGCGTCTAATAAAGACGCCCGCGCATGCGCAGAAGTCATTTAAAGGGTTTGGGGGGAAAGAGGAAGAGGACAGAGTGATGAAGTGCGCCTGCGCGAAGATCGGCGCGGAGAACAGGGTGCGCATGCGTGAAAGCAGTATAGGGAGAAAGGGGGGCGAACAGGAAAATGAGGCGCGTCTTTCGCCGGGAATCGGCGCGGAGAGAGGGCTGCGCATGCGTGAAGCGCAGTGTGACGGAGAATAGGATAGTAGGGGAGAAGGAGAGGATGTAATGATATTTAAATGACGAATGAGATCTAGGAGGGACAGGGCAGAGGTTTAAAAGAAGATATAATGAGTAAAATGAAGGAGAGGATTTGAAATGAAGTAGAATTAGACGGAGGAGTGAAACTAGAGGGAAGAAGCAAGTATTAAAGAGGGACACCGAGGAAGTAAGGAAAGAAAAGAAAAGAAAAGCAAAGAAAAGCAACCTGGAGCATTGGGCTCCAAAGTGTTCAGTGTATGTATCCAAAACCGACTGACCGCAATAGTCTGTTGCACTATACAAGCAATCATGCCCCCAACACAAGAAAATCCCTACCACAGTCCCAATACAGTCGTATACATCGAATTGTACAAAATCCGGATACTCGTAGGGTCCGTCTACAAGAGATGACTTCCCGCTTCCATGAACGCGGATACCCCGAACACATACTGGAACAATGCAGTATCCCAGATAACCTAGATATCCCCAATGATATTACGCACAAGAACAACATGGTACCACCACGAATACCGCTGATACTAAAATACCATCCTTTCACCTTCAGGATCAATAACATCATTAAAAAACACTGGCAAGTCCTTACACGATCTTACCCACAGATAGTGGACTTTCATTCTCCACCATTACAGTGTTTCAAAAGGGAAAGAAACCTACGGGACTATCTCGTGAAAGCAGACAGAGGACCCCTGAGACCGCACACTAGACAGATGACGCTCTTCACACCTAGAAAGGGCACATACCCATGTTTGGGATGTGCCCAATGTTCATCCGTCATCAAAGGGGATTTCTTCACACACCCCCTAACAGGGAAACGTTTCCCCATCAAAGGGTTTTTCACATGTTTATCTTCCTTCGTGATTTATCTCATTAAGTGTCCTGGCGGTTTGGCCTACGTTGGTCAAACATCCCAACCCGTGAAGAATAGAATTTCCAAACACAAGTCGACCATTCGCTGTAAGGAAACGTTACTCCCAATACCATCTCACTTTTGCCACCGGGGCCATCAACCGTCACAACTACGGTTCCAGATTATCGAACAGGTTCCCAAACCTCGTCGTGGTGGCAACCGCACAGCCACTTTACTAACGAGGGAACGTTTTTGGATACATACACTGAACACTTTGGAGCCCAATGGACTTAATAGGGTCTATTGAACTATATTGGGCTCTTCATAACCATGGTTATCCCCTTCTACGTTTCTCTCCCTCATATTGTATAGACCGTTTATGTCTTCTAATTGTGCTTATCTACTTATGCATATTTTTTACATCTCTCCTTTTTTTGCGTTTTTCCTTAGATAAAATGATGATCCACACCTACTGGGTAACTGTAGTGCTCCAGTTTGCTTTTCTTTGCTTTTCTTTTCTTTTCTTTCTTACTTCCTCGGTGTCCCCCTTTTAATACTTGCTTCTTCCCTCTAGTTTCACTCCTCCATCTAATTCTACTTCATTTCTATTCTCTCTCTTCATTTTACTCATAATATCTTTCTCTTACCTCTGTCTGTCTACTAGATCTCATTCGTCATTTAAATATCATTACATCCTCTCCTTCTCCCCTACTATCCTATTCTCCGTCACACTGCGCTTCACGCATGCGCAGCCCTCTCTCCGCGCCGATTCCGGCGCAGACGCGCCTCATTTTTCTGTTCTCCCCTATTCTCCGCTATACTGCGTTTCACGCATGCGCAGTCTGTTCTCCGCGCCGATCTTTGCGCAGGCGCACTTCATCACTCTGTCCTCTCCTCTTCCCGCCAACCTTATGACTTCCGCGCATGCGCGGGCGTCTTTATTAGACGCTCCGCACGCCAGACAGTCACGGGCTACTCCTCCCGCACCCCGGACGTGATCGTTCATACTCCTATTCTTACAGGTATTTATCTATCCTTTTGTCCTACTGACTGTCCTTAGGGGAGCTTTCTCATATTGTTTCTTATATTGTTGTCCTTATTTATTCTAGCCTCGACACCTGGCTTATACTAGTACTTATCTTCTTGTGGATAGACTTCTTACTCCCATCTGGCCGGTATGTTTAGCTTTCCTTACAAACCCCTTAGGCTTAACATAGGCTATTTGCCCGGTACTCAGTTTTTTTACCTTTTTTCTTTTAGCTCACTACCTATATTGCCTGGCCTCATTTATCTATACATTTATCTATACGCTATATCCCTACTTCTTAGGTAAGTTTACCTGCGGATTTGGTTCACTCTTCTGTCACTTTTTTCATTTATTTACTTTATTTCATACATCTCACACTGACTCTTTTTCTATTCTCATCACTACATTCCATTGCCTCATTCACTTTCCTTTCTTTCTTTCTGTTTTTTTCCTTTTTTCTTTTTTCTTCTCTAAATTTTTTGCTTGTCGTTCGGGGGCCTTTTTGATTTTTTACTCTTTATTTTTTTCACAGATGTCATTGATAAGGCTCCCAAGCCGAAACGTCGATTGTTTGAATCTTTTTATCTTGTTACACCCCAAAGCTGTACCTTTATCCCTTTTAAAACTTTCGTTTGTCAAGCAAAAGTGCTATCGATTTATCTATTTTTTTTTTCCCTTTTTTGGTATCTATTGTCAATAAAATACCTCTTTATAGCATTATCCTTACCCGGGGTGCGGTTTTTATTTTTTCGTACTGCTGTCTTTTTCAGTCTCCCCACAGCAAAAACCCGCAAAAAGAATGTTGGGAAAAAAGAATAAAAATTGAGTAAGAAATGATCATTTTAAAAAAAAGTTTTCAGAGGACCATTCTGTTTGAAGAAGAATGTGAATTTGACCGGCAACTAACGGTGACCTGGCAATTGGGGGCCCCAACATCATCAGGATCCCTGCCTGATTCTCTTGTGAAAGTCCAAACGTCCACATTATTGTGGAAAGCCCGGTGCGTTTTCTGAAATGACTCCTGGCTGTGTGAAGGTCCGCTCAGATATGACGGGTGGGCAGGACAACCCCCTTTTTGGGTGGGAGCGAGTCGGGCCATTCGTCCTTTTTGGGGTACCCAAAAGTCTTTGGGTCCCAAACACTACAAAACATGGGTGTTGAGCGAGTGGGCGTGCACCTGTTTAAAGGGGTCTCGGGGTGTGTTGGATGGGCCCTGCATTGCATGCGTTGGTGAGGGGGTAAAAAAAGTTCCCCAGGGTCACCCATTGGTTCTGCCACCTTGCTGTGCGGCTGTGCAGCTACGGTACTTGGCCTTATGCTGTACGTGTGATGTAGTTCCACCGGACATTTGAAAAAAGTGAAGCAGACGCAGCAGATGTCCATTTTGATCAATCACAAGGTCTCCTTTTCCCTGCATTTTACTCTCTTTTGGGTGGGTAAAAAGGGAAAATGCGAGTTTTGTTTTGTACCGGGGATCCGGGGGTGGCCACCCGTAATGTTTTTTCATTTTGATGGCCTTAATGCGAGGATCATGTTGGAGGAAATGGGCATCCCAAACACTCTGTGAGGATGGAGCCTTGATTTCCCCAAACCTTTTTTGGGTCGGGGGCACTAGCAAAAAGATCTTCCTCATCTTCCTCCTCCGCCTCAAAATTGCGCCAACCTCTTTCCCCGGCAGGGAGTTGGGTAAAAGTCGGGTCTAGGAAAAAAACCCCTCCTCCTCCTACTCCTCCTCCTCCGCTGCCTCCGGGACAGCTTCAACCCCAGCCCTCACTTGCCTGAGATGGGTGCACCCCGAGAGCTGATGTGCCCCCCTTGCAAATAGCCCCGGGAAACCCCCCAACCCCCTGCCTAATGAAGGGGCCGTGAAATTTTTGGAAAAATTTTCGGGGGCCCTTTTGGATTTTAAAGGAGAGAAAGGGGTTTTCCCGTCCGTCTCCCCCCTCCCTCGCTTTGGGGGGAACCCGTTGTTTCCCGGTGTCCAACGATTTTTTCCCGATACCCAAGATCAACCCCAATTTATTTATTTTGAAAGGGATTGGGCCGCAGTCCCTTTTGGTGGTTCTTCAAAACCCGGCAAGGATGGGGTTTAGGGGGGCCCCTTTTTTCCCCGCCCCACTCTCGGGGGCTCAAAAACCCCGAAAGGGGCCCCACCGGCCCGCTTGGGCAGGCCCTGGGGTTTACTTGTAAAGGTTAAAAACCCTTGCGTGCTGCCACCCAAACGTTGGAGGGTTTTGGGGGTGGGGAAAAAAACCGCGTGTTGCCAGTCAAACAATGGTTTGGGGGGTGGGGAGCTGGAAGGGTGACGCTGCAAAAACCCGCCCGGCGGGAAGAAGCAGGGTGCGAAAAAGCGGGAAGTGCGAACTTAGAATTCGAGCCCTTTTTTTAGCAGGGAAATCCAGGGGGCCCCCGGGGAGCTTTTTTAGAAATTTTTTGGACCCACAAGGGTTATGACAGTGGGCCCGGCCCAAAGGGGTGTGTCCAGCCCACCGATCTTAAGGGCCCGGGCCCGCAGATTTCCCCGGTTTTTCGCAACCCCCTTGCCTGGGGACAAGGGGTTTTTGGGACCCAGCCAGGCTTTGGTTGTTTCGGAGGGGCCGTCCCTAGCTTTAAAGACCTGTTTGTGGCCCCGGGCTCCAAGGCGATTTAAATTTTTAACACGGCCTGGTTTCTCCCGGGCACCGGATGCCCAAAAAAAAGGGGACCCCTTTGGGGGAAGAAACCCCCGCACCATCCCCGCGGTTTTTGGGAAAAAGCGCGGGGCCCCAAAAACCTGAGAGCCAAAGTCCCCCCCCAGAGACATAAAAAAGCTCCCCCGTGAGCTGCCACAGGGGAATTTTAGCGGCCTTGGCCGTGCTTTTCTAGTCCAGTGTTCGGTGGTCAGGGTGGACTTTTCCACCCCCGATGCAAAAACAACGCGGTTGAAAAATTTTAAAATGGGGCAAAGTTCTTTTGGGCCCGGGCAGGGACGGCTTTTCTGGGCCAAAAAAATGCCCCTGGCTACTTTGGGATTAGGGGCATGGGGCGTTTGGGGCAACCCAACCCTGGTTCCCCCAGACGGAAAGGCAAAAATTTTCCCAAAGGCCCAAAAACCTGGCAAATTTCCGGGCATTTTTGCCCTTTTTGGGTTTTTGGGGTGGTTTTTGGGTTTTAAAATGTTTTTTGCTCCCAACCTGGAAGACAGAAGGCTGGTGCTAGAATGGGCGTCGGCGTGCAGGTCGTAAAATGGCGGAAGGAGAAGGGGTAGGAGGGGTCTTGGTGGGGGGGGGTTCTCGGGCGAGGGGTGGGGCTAAAGCGGAGGCTGACCCCTGTTTCTGACTTGAGAGACATGGGCATGGGAACGTTGGTGGGGCGGGAGGAGGCGGAGAAGAGGGTGTGGACAGTGGTTGGGCCCCGGCGTCGGTCGGGCCTTTTTGGGCCCAAAAGTGTTCCTCCATTTAAAACTAAGTTTTCGTGCATGTAAATAGTTTGTTGGTGGTGGTTAAAACACCTTTAGGTTTTTTGCCTTCTTATGCGTTTACGGAAAAGGCGGTATGACATCGCGGGGGGAATCAGAGGCTTGTCAAAAAAAGGGCCCCGGCTTGAGAGGTCCTGGCCTTTTTTTGACGGCGATAAGCGGGAGCGGGGTTTGCGCTGCCCGTGCTGGCGGAATAATATCAGGCTTCTCGACCCCTTTTTCCCCCCCTTTTTGAGGCGGAACCCCTACGACACTACCCCCCGTTTCTTTCGTCCGTGATGAAGCGCCGAAGCAAATTTGCGGAAAGACCCGTTGGTCCGCAATGTCGTTTATCTATTAAAAACAGGTGACTTGTCCCTACATTCGCATCCAGGAGCGGGGCTACAAGCAAGAGGGACTGCAAGGCCCCCCGGGTAATGGGGGCCCGAGCAGAGAAAAAATTTTTTCTTTGGCCCCTTGTTTTTTTACATCCTTCTGACCCCAAAAGCATTTTTTTTCATCAAAGAGGTCTTTAGAAAATGGTTTTTCCAAGTGGGGGGTACACGGTTGCATTTGGGGCTGCTTCATGTTGGGGCGGGTGTGTGATGGATGACGAATTTTTTGGCCGTGACCGGGAGGACGAGGGGGGGTAAGGGGTGCTGGTTTCAGGTTTTGCTTAACCCCGGGGCGATTGGACGATGTTCTTTTTCTGGATTCACGGGCCCTGACCCAGGATGACAGGCCTGACGGTCCTGCAATCAAAGATCCGCTGGCATGGTGTTTTCCCAGCAATGGGGAAAGGGGCACCTTCTTGTACCTCTACCCATGTCCTACCCCCCCCTTTGCTGCTTTCCACCGATTTCGCTCCATGTTCGAAATAAAAAAAATTTGAGAAGGTATGGAAAAGGGTTTTTAAGTTTTTATTAAATACAGCTATTCTCAAATCCTCAAAACAAAACAAAAAATTTCTGTTTTAAATTTTTAAATGCAAAGTAATCTATCAAAAAAGCTGGCCTGCACCAAAAAAGGAAAAAAAAAACGTATCTGAAATGTATTCGGATAATACAGGGTATATTTTGGGACCTTTCCCAAAACCCCCTGTGGTTGGACTACAAAATTGCTGTATTCAATTTTAAATGGCCCAAAGGGGGGCCCCCAATGAACCAAAAACCTTTTAAATGCGCCAAAGTCAAAAACTTATTTGTAAGTATTGGATAATACAAGGGTTTTTTTTTTTTTTTTGGCCCCCCCTATCAAATTCCCCCCTGTGGTAAAATACACAATTTTCTGGATTTTAAATTTAACTGCCCAAAGTTTGGGTCTATCAAAAAATTGGGGCCCGGGAAAAATGCAAAAAAAAAACGTACCCGTAATGTTTTTTGGATAATTTAAAAAATAAATTTTTTGGGAACCCTTTAATTCCCTGTGGTGGGTACCAAAATTTTTGTATTCACATTTAAGTCCAAGGTGCCTCAATGAACAAAAAACTGAGTGGCCAAAAGGGAAAAAAAACACGTATCTGTATGTATTCGGAAAAACAAAAGGTATTTTTGGCACCTAAACAAAATTTATTGTGGTAATTTCCCCCAATTGCTGGATTCAAAAATTTTTCTGGAAAAATGGGGGTTTCAACAAATTGGGGGCTGGGCAAAAGTTTCAAAAAAAAAACGTTTCTGTAATGTATTGGATAAAAAGGGTATTTTTTGGGACCTTTCAAATTTTCCCCGGGGATGACTCCCAAAAATTTCTGTTTTCAAATTTAAGTGCAAGGGGCCTCAAGGGAAAAAAACTGTAGTGCGCCAAAGGGAAAAAAAAAAAAGTTTTCCCGTTAAAGTTTTGGATAAAAAAAAGGTATTTTTTTGGCACCTATTTAATTAAACCCGTTTGGGGCTACCAAAAAATTTCGTATTTAAATTTAACTGCCCAAAGTAGAATCTTCAACAAAGCTGGCCCCGCGCCCAAAATGAAAAAAAAACGTTTCTTTAAATGTATTGGATTAAAACAAGGTTTTTTTTGGCACCCCTTTAAATTTACCTGTGGTGACTACAAAAAATTTCTGTTTTCCCCCATTTTAATTTGCAAAAAGGGGCCTCAAAAGAACAAAGTGTAGTTTCGCCAAAGTAAAAAAAAACAGGGGATCTGTAATTTTATTCAGATAATAAAAGTTTTTTTTTTGGGACCCATAAAATTCACCTGTGGTAAATACACCAATTTCTGGGTTCAAATTTAGTGCACGTGGCTCTGTCAAAAATCTGGCTGGGGGAAAAAATGCAAAAAAAAGTATCTGTAATTTTTCGGATAATAAAAAAAGGGATTTTTTTGGGACCTTTCAATTCACCTTTGGGTTTACTTTCAAAATTGCTGTATTTAAAATTTAAGTGCAAGGTTTCCTCAATGACCCAAAATGTAGTGCGCCAAATGAAAAAACACGTGTCTGTAAGGTTTTGGGGTTTAAAAAAAGGGTTTTTTTTTTGGGACCTTTCAAATTTAAAATGGGGGTTTAAAAACACAATTGTGGATTCAAAATTTAAAATGGGAAGGTGGGTCTTTAAAAAAATTGGATGGGGAAAAGTGAAAAAAAAAAGTTTTCTGTAAAAATTTTGGTTTAAAAAAAGGGAAATTTTTGGACCTTTTTAATTCACCTTGTGGTGACTACAAAATTGCTGTATTCACCAAATTTTAAATGCCAAAGGGGCCTCAAAAAGAACAAAGCTGTAGTGCCCCAAAACAAAAAAACAGTATTTTGTAAAGTATTGGATTATAAAAAAAGGTTTTTTTTTTGGGGAACCCTTTAATTCACCTGTGGCGGGCAACAAAAATTTTCTGTATTTAAAAATTTAACTGCAAAGGGAGTTTTATCAAAACCCAAAACTGGCCTGCGCCAAAATGAAAAAAACACGATCTGAAATGTATTCGGGTAATACAAAATTTTTTTGGGACCTTTCATTTCACCCGTGGTGGAAAACAAAATTGCTGTACTCACATTTAAGTGCAAGGGTGCCTCAAATTTAAAAAAAAGCCCGTTTGTGCGCCCCCAAAATCAAAAAAAAAGTAAACTGTAATTTTTATTAGGGTTAAAAAGGTATTTTTTTTGGGCCCCCATCAAAATTTACCTTTTGGTAACTACCCCAATTGGTGGATTCAAATTTAAAATGCAAAAGGGGGCTCTTCAACAAAAACCCGGGGCTGGGCAAAAAAATGCAAAAACAGGGATTGTAATGTATTCGGATAAAAAAAGGTATTTTTGGGCCCCCTTTCATTCACCTGTGGTGACTACAAAATTGCCCGGGATTCACTTTAAGTGCAAGGGGGCCCCAATGAACAAAACCCGTAGTGCGCCAAAGTCAAAAAAAAAGTTTTCTGTAAAAGTTTTTTGGATAATAAAAGGTTTTTTTTTGGGGGACCTTTTTATTCACCTGTGGTAATACCCCAAATTTCTGTTTTCAAAATTTAATGCAAGGTGGCTCTTCAAAAAAAATTGGATGGGGCCAAAAAATGCCCAAAAAAAACAGTAAACTGTAATGTTTCGGATTTTTAAAAAGGTATTTTTTGGCCCTATAAATTTACCTGTTGGGGAATACACCAATTTGGGGTGGATTTAAAATTTTAAATGCAAGGGGGGCCCCCCTATCAACAAATTTTGGCTGGGCCCAAAAGTGCAAAAAAAACGTATCTGTAATTTATACGGATAATAAAAGGTAGTTTTTTGGACCCTTTTAATTTTACCTGTGGTGACTACAAATTTGGGTGGGATTCACATTTAAGTGCAAAGGTTCCTCAATGAACAAAGCTTTTTAGTGCGCCAAAGTTTAAAAAAAAAACGTTCTGTAATGTTTGGGGTAATAAAAGGAATTTTTTGGCACCTTTTTCAAATTCCCCCGTGGCGACAACAAAATTGCTTTTCAAATTTAACTGCAAGTAGAAACTATCAACAAAGCTTTGGGTGCGCCAAAATGAAAAAAAAAAACGTATTGGGAAAAGTATTCGGATAATTTCCCCAAATTTTTTTTTGGCCCCTTTTCCCAATTTTACCTGTGGTGACTACAAAAATTGCTGTACTCAAAATTTAATGCAAGGTGCCTCAATGAAAAAAAGCTTTTTAGTGCGCCCAAAATCAAAAAAAAACGTATCTGTAAGACTCAAAATTTTAAAAGGTATTTTTTGGCCCCCCTATCAATTACCCGTGGGTAAATTCACAAAATTTTGGGATTCAAATTTAATGCAAACGTGGGGTTATTTAACAAACCCCCGGAAAGGGCAAAAGTGCAAAAAAACCGTATCTGTTATGTTTTCGGAAAAATAAAAGGGATTTTTGGCACCTTTCAAATTTCCAAAAGTTTGGGGACTTCAATTTGCCCGTATTCACCCTTTTAAATGCAAGGTGCCCCCTAATGAAAAAAGCCCGTTTTTGCGCCCCCAAAATGAAAAAAAACAGTATTCTGTTAAAGTATTCGGGTAAAAAAAAAAGGTATTTTTTGGCCCCTATAATTCACGGGGGTAAACTACAAAAATTGCTGGATTTAAAAATTTTAAAAACAAGGGGGGCTTATCAAAAAAAATCTGGACTGGGCAAACGGTGCAAAAAAAAAAAGGTTTTTCTGTAATGTATTGGATAATAAAAAGGGGATTTTTGGCACCCTTTTAATTTTATTTGGGGGGCTTTCAAAATTGTGTATTCACATTTAAATTTCCAAGGGGGCCTCAATTTAAACCCAAAACTTTAATGCGCCCCCAAAATCCAAAAAAAAGTATTGTAAAAGTATTCGGTTTTTAAAAAAAGGGATTTTTTGGAAACCCAAAAATTCCCTGTGGTAACTACACAATTTCTGGATTCAAATTTTAAATGAAGGTTTGGGTCTATCAACCCAAATTTTGGGACTGGGCCAAAAATGCAAAAAAACACGTTCTGTAATGTAAATTTGGATAATACAAGGTTTTTTTGGCACCTTTTTAAATTCACCTTTTTGGTGAACTCAAAATTGGTTTATTCAAAATTTTTGTGCAAAAATGGGTCAATGAAAAAAGCTGTAGGGGCGCCAAAATCAAAAAACACGTATCTGTTATGTTTGGATAATAAAAAGGGTTTTTTTTTGGCACCCCCATCAATTCAAACCCGTGGTGACTTTTAAAAAATTTCTGTATTTAAAATTTTAAATGCCCAAAATAGATCTATCCAAAAAAAGCTGGCTGCGCCCAAAATGAAAAAAAAAACGTATCTTTAAATGTATTCCGGGTTAAATTCAAAGGGATTTTTTGGGGACCTTTTAATTACCCGTGGTGAAAAAAAAAATTGCTGTATTTTACAATTTTAAATGCAAGGTGCCTCAATGAAAAAAAGCTGTAGTGCGGGCCCAAAATCCAAAAAAAAACGTATCTGTAATGTATTTTGGGGTAATAAAAGGGGATTTTTTGGCCCCCCTATCAATTCACCGTGGCGGATACAAAAATTTCTGTATTCAAATTTAACTGCAAAAGTAGATTTTTAAACAACAAAGTGGCCTGCGCCCAAAAATGAAAAAAAAAACGTATCTTTAAATGTATTTTCCGATTAAATACAAGGTAATTTTTTTGGGACCCCTTTTAATTCACCCGGGGGTGGGCTACCAAAAAATTTCCCTTTTTCAATTTAAAATGCAAGGGCCTCAATGAAAAAGCTGTAGTGGCCCCAAAGTCAAAAAAACCCCGTAAACTGGAATGTTTTTCGGATAAAAAAAGGTAAATTTTTTTGGGACCCCTTTTAATTCCCCCGTGGTGACTACAAAATTTTCAGTTATTTACATTTTTAAATGCATGCTGCCCCAATGAACAAAGCTGTAGTGCGCCAAAGTCAAAAAAAACCCCGTATCTGAAATTTATTCGGATAATTTCAAGGTATTTTTTGGAACCCATCCCAAACCCGTGCTGACTACAAATTGGCCCGGGTTCTATTTAACTGGCCAAGGGGTTGGGGTATATCAACAAAGGGGGGGAATTTGGGCCCAAAAATTTAAAAAAGAACAAACCCATCCGGGAAAAGGGATATGAAAAATTAAAAGGGGGGTTTTTTCAAACCCAACCAAAAGAGACCGCAGTTTTAGAAAAGATTTTGGTTATTAAAATAAGTTTTAGGCTGCCCCAAAATTTTAGGGGTTTTTTTCAATAGGGGAAAAACTGATTAAAAAATAAAAATTTTTTGCGTGCCAAAGTCTACACTTAAATTTTTGGGTGAACTTTTTCCCGTATTTTTTTATAGAGCTTATTGTGTTCGCCCGCGGGGGGCCCCCACCCCCCTCCCCCCTGTGACTTTGCAGCGGTAGTGCCCCTTTTTAAAATTCTCTACCAAAAACTAATAAAATCTTCCAAATTTTATATCTAACTAAGTTTTTAAGGACCCACAGCTAATAGTAGGGGTTTCTCTGTGAAGAAATAAATAATTTTCGCTGGGGCTGGTTGGCCACAGGCAGAGCGCGGGGTCCTACCCCCTTGAGACGCTGAGGGGACACTGAGGCTGAAACGGGAAAAGCCTTGTTCTATGTAAACGAGGGTCATGTGATTTTTCCAGCCAATCGCAACCATACACATCCCAAAGTCATGACGTCGCACACACATCTCACCCTGCTCTATTCGTAAGCTGTTTTTGCTGGCCACCAAAATGACAGGAAGCGCCGAAAATGGCGCGATCTTAATAGATGATGCACAGATTTTAACCTAAATTATCGCATGATCTAAAATTTCGATCAACTTTAAAAACTGTCCCTTTTCCCAACTTTGTCGATAATAATCGCTCAACACTAATCATGGTATCCTTTGCTAGGAAATTCATCCATATTACTCCGTGCAGGTCCCAAAATACTCAATACTCAAAGTATCAGGTGTTTTTGCTAATTAAAAAATCGAGTGTGGCTTGTATATGTATACAGCCCCCTGAGTCAATACTTTGTAGCACCACTTTTGGCTGCAATGACAGCTGCAGTCTGTTGGGGTATGTTTCTACCAGCTTAGGACATTTATGGCATCATGTATGAAAACTGTCTAGGTGTAAGACTTTCTTTGTTGCCCATGGCAACCAATCAGAGCTACCCTTTCATTTTTTCAGAGAACTATATGAAATGAAATGAGGAGCGCTGATTGGCTGCTATGGGCAACAAAGAAGTCTTACACCTAGACAATTTTCATACGGGAGGCCTCAGAGTTTTAAATTTTTGTCTATTCTTTTCTGCAAAATAGCTCTTGCTTAGTCTGATTGGTTGGTGAGCATTTGTGAGCAGCAATTTTCAAGTCATGCCACAGATTTTCAATGGTATTTAGGTCTGGACTTTTACTGGGCCATCTTAACTTACCAATAAGCTTTGATTTGAACCATTCCATAGTAGCTCTGGTTGCATGTTAAGGGTCGTTGTCCTGCTGGAAGGTGAACTTACACCCCAGTCTCAAGTCTTCTGCATCCTCTATCAGGTTTTCCTCCAGGATTGCCCTGTATTTTGCTCCATCCATCTTCCCAGCTTCCCATTCCCTTATGAAGCAAAGCCTCCCCCAAACATGATTACCAATTAGGTGACTCCTAAAGGCAGTTAGTCACGCTGGACTTTGTTCAGGGTTATCGGAGTATAGGGGGCTGAACATATATGCACACCATACTTTTTCGTTTTTTAATTAGCAAAAATTTGAAAAAGCGCGTATCATTTACTTAACACTTCACAAATACTTGCTTCTTTTTGTTGCTCCATCACATAAAATATAAATATATCACAAGGCATTATGGGAAAGGATCTGAGAAGCTTAAAGGGGTTGTCTCACTACAAGGATTGCTTTTTATGTTAAAGATCTTGCAAAAACAAGTCACTTTGCACTATATGTCCATTAACAGTGTCCTACCTATTCCTAGATATCCCCTCTTGTATGGGCTGCATCAGCTTTTCAGGATGCTATAGCTACAGACCTGTTTGATCTCTCCTGATAGCCTGACAGAACTGGTTGCTATAGCTACAGACCTGGCTTCTACTGCAGCCTAGTAGAAGCCAATAGACACGCCCCTGGATTCAAAGTGAAACCAAGAAAACAAGAGTGAGGTAAAATGAATCAATGTAGTGAGACAACCCCTTTAAGCGTCCTCTATTGGATGTAAGAAATCCTAAATTTGCTTCTGACTCACTGAATCTTTAAGAAGCAAAAGAGATATTAGCCAAGCCAGTATCACCCATCTGCATACAACTGTTTTAGGGTTTTGCTCCTCATCTGTGCAGAGGAGAGATATTCCCTTTTCTTAGCCACTTATTGCCTTCCACTCAGCCAGCCAGTACACTCTGCACTGATGAGGGGCAAAACCCCAAAACAGCTGTATGCAGATGGGTAATAGTGGCTTGGCTAATGTCCCTTTTGCTTCTTAAAGATTCAGTGAGTCAGAAGCAAAATGACAATTTTTTTACATCCAATTGAGGGCGCTTGAGCTTTTCAGCTCCTTTCCCACAATGCCTGGTGATATGCAGATGCTTAGTGGAGTCCGAAAAGGCAATCTCAAAACTCCACACACGTATATATGGTTCTCTGCCCAAGGAGAGATATTCCCCTTTCTGAGCCACTCATTGCCTCCTACTCAGCCAGCCAGTACACTCCACTCTGCACTGATGAGGGGCAAAACCCCCGAAACAGCTGTATGCAGACGGGTGATACTGGCTTGGCTACTATCCCTTTTGCTTCTTAAAGATTCAGCGAGTCAGAAGTAAAATGAGGATTTGTTACATCCAATTGAGGGCGCTTGAGCTTTTCAGCTCGTTTCCCATAATACCTTGTGATATGCAGATGCTTAGTGGAGGGCAAAAAGGCTATCTCAAAACTCCACACACCTATATAATGCTCTCCCCAAGGAGAGAGATTTCCCTTTCTGATAAAATATCAATAAAATACATTTAAGTTTGTGGCTGTAACACTTTTGCAACCCAATGTAAGAAGACACCAGCATCATAAATGACACATGGTAGTTTGTGACCCTTTAAAGATTTTGCACTGGGGCCCAGAAGATTTCAGTTACGCCTCTGGTGGCAATGGTCAAAAAAAGTTACAAATACAGCCAGGCTTGGGAACTTTATCTGAAAAATGGGGTAGCCTGAAATAGAGTGAAGCTGCTGGGTCATGGCTGGAATGTGGAGAGGGTAAAGATACACTCCTCTCCATATGCTAAAATGATTTTGGTGCTGTTAGCTTCTTCCTTCTGTGTACATGTAAGGCCCCATTTTGTGGTCCCTGTCAGTGGTTTCCACCCACCAGGGTATGCATTTCAAGGTATCCTGGTAGATGAAAGCCATAAACATGATGTGGATGGTACCTAAATGTGTTGCTGATTTTATCTGATTTTATCTTGTATATAATCTGTTGACAATAGGTGTAGTATCATTAACTTAATATATAGAGGTGCTTGGCATGAAGTAGTTATATTGTGCTGTCAGAACCGGGACAAAGCATTTTAGTGCCCAAGGCAAATAGGGCAAGTTCCCCCACTCCACCACCCCAGAAAAGGTACAGTGGGGAAAAAAAGTATTTAGTCAGCCACCTATTGTGCAAGTTCTCCCACTTAAAAAGATGAGAGGGGCCTGTAATTGACATCATAGGTCGACCTCAACTATGAGAGAAAAAATCAGAAAACAAATCCCGAAGATCACATTGTCTGATTTGGAAAGAATTTATTAGCAAATTATGGTGTAATTTATGTTTTTGGTGATTAACATAAGTTCATCTCAATACTTTATATATCCTTTGTTGGCAATGACAGAGGTCAAACATTTTCTGTAAGTCTTCACAAGGTTGGCACACACTGCTGGTATGTTGACCCATTCCTCCATGCAGATCTCCTCTAGAGCAGTGATGTTTTGGGGCTGTCGCTGGGCAACACGGACTTTCAACTCCCTCCAAAGGTTTTCCCCCCCAGGACCTCGAAATGCTTCTTACAAAGCCACTCCTTCATTGTCCTGGCGATGTGCTTGAGATCATTGTCATGCTGAATGACCCAGCCACGTTTCATCTTCAATGCCCTTGCCAGCCCCATGCTTCACAGTAGGTATGGTGTTCTTTGGATGCAACTCAGCATTCTCTCTCCTCCAAACATAACGAGTTGTGTTTCTACCACACAGTTCTACTTTGGTTTCATCTGACCATATGACATTCTCCCAATACTCTTCTGCATCATCCAAATGCTCTCTGGCAAACTTCAGATGGGCCCGGACATGTCCTGGCTTAAGCAGGGGGACACGTCTGGAACTGCAGGATCTGAGTCCCTGGCGGAGTACTGTGTTACTGATAGTAGCCTTTTTTACCTTGGTTCCAGCTATCTGCAGGTCATTCACCAGGTCCCCCCATGTGGTTCTGGATTTTTGCTCACTGTTCTTGTGATCATTTTGACCACACAGGGTGAGATCTTGCATGGAGCCTCAGATTGAGGGAGATTATCAATGCTCTTGTATGTTTTCCATTTTCTAATTATTGCTCCTACAGTTGATTTCCTCACACCAAGCTGCTTGCCTATTGCAGATGCAGTCTTCCCAGCCTGGTGCAGGGCTACAATTTTGTTTCTGGTGTCCTTTGACAGCTCTTTGGTCTTCACCATAGTGGAGTTTGGAGTGTGACTGTTTGAGGCTGTGGACAGGTGTCTTTTATACTGATAACAAGTTCAAACAGGAGCCATTACTATAGGTAATGAGTGGAGGACAGATGATCCTCTTAAAGAAGAAGCTACAGGTCTGTGAGAGCCAGAAATCTTGCTTGTTTGTAGGTGACCAAATACTTATTTTCCACCATAATTTGCAAATAAATTCTTTCCAAATCAGACAATGTGAGTTTCGGGGATTGTTTTTTTTCATTTTGGGCCACATGTTTTGAATCTCCCCGGGTTTGGGGGGCGCCCCTTTCCGCCAGTTTCCGGGGGGAATCTGCCCCTGATTTATGTTGGGGCAGGGGCTCTTACATAGCTTGAAAAGGGTCAAAGTCCCCTGCCAGGGGGTTAGGGGGCAGTGCGGGACTGAGGCGCAGTGCGGCGTTTCCCCGCCTATGATTGGGGCGTGGAGGTGGGTGCGGTCATACATGGGGGGAAAAAAGTCCGCCGCCCTGGCCAGTGTGTGGGGCCAGTGCGGGGACCCAGGGCAGTGCGGCGGTGGCCTAAGATTCGCCGTCCCCGGGGGGTGCCCTTTTACTGCGGGCAAAAGTTCTTGCGCCTCGCCAGTTTGTGTGGGGGGACAGGCGGGGGAAATGGGCAAGTGCGGGACTTAGGCGCCGTCGGGCAGCGCCCCAAAAACAAATTCCGTGCGAGGAAAAGCTGGAAAAAAACGAGAAATTTATTAAAATTTCGGTGCGGGTATGAATCAAAAAAAGCCTTTATAAAGGCGGGGTTTAACAATTTTTGGAAAAAGAGCTTTAAAAATAAAAAAAAAAACATAAAAAAAAATCACTTTTTAAAAATCCCAATTCAAGAATTAGGGTTTGGGAAAATTTCCGGGAAAAACAGTAATTCAAAATTTTAGGAAAAACTTTTTTCTGATTGGTTCCCGGCATAAACCCGGGCCCAAACGAAAAAGAAAGGGGCAGTGAACCCTTTTAAAAAAATGGGGAAGTTTAGGGCCAATTCCCGAATCCCCCGGGGGGTTTGTTCAAAATACCGTAAAAAAAGCTGAAAAGGGGCGATTGGTTTAAACTTCCCGGGGACTGGCTAGCTCAGCCCTTTAGAAAAGGAGCGACAGAGCCCCTTCTAGCTATGGAGAAGTTTAGACCAAAGAATCCAAAAGGGGGGGCAGTTCAAATATGGGAAAAATGCGAAAAGAGGTTTATAGGGTGGTTGCGGGGGCTTGGCAAATTTCCCCGCCAATCAGAGCGCGGCTACTTCTCCCATTATAGTTTTTGGGGAGATGGGGGTTGAAAACTCGGCGCTCGCGGAAAAAATGCGGCATGAATTTTTAATAAAAAAAATTTTTTTTATTAAATTTTAAAATTTTATAGATAAAGAGAAGAACCCTTTTTACAAAAAAAAGCAGTTTGTCGCGAAAACGCGTTGTCGCCGAGACCGGCGCTACATAGGGAATTGCAATAGAGAGAATCGCCAGGGAAAATAGGGAATTCAAATTGTTTAAGCTTTTTTATTTGGGCAGGGAT